>LPNX010622909.1:48268-63340 GCA_001517045.1 Pseudotsuga menziesii
CATGGTCACATTTCAAATTACACAGATCACATTTGAGGGTTGGAGCTCAAGGGTTGGAACTCTAGGGTTGGATCTCACGGTTCACATTTCATGGTTGTAGCTCATTGGTTGGAGATCATGGTTCACATTTCACGGTTGAAGCTTAGGGGTTGGAGCTTAGTGTTCTCGATTCAGGTTTCTCATGGATAAACATGTAAGCATTGGGATCCTTAATTTTTTTGAAAGCCCTAATTTGTTTGAATTTAAGGTGAAAGTCCTAATTTATTTGATTTTATGGTGAAAGCTCTAGTTTTTTTAAATCTACGGTGAAATCCATGCTTTTTTGGAAAATCGTCATCATCCAATTTATAAATGGTTGTAATACTTTTTTTTCCCATTTTCCAAATAGTTTTGAAAAAATGTAAATGGATGAAATTGGGTTTTTATTTTTCAAAGGTTAAAAAATGGGGTGTGTGCATGCGTGTGTGTGATCGTGTACCTGTGTGTTGCCACTTCGTCTAGTATTGAGGTTTCCCTTACAGTGGTAGCCTCCCCTTTCACCCCCAAGGGATGCCCTTATAGTGCCACCCCTCCCAAGTTTGCAACATGTTGCACATTCCCCTCTATGTCATCCTTTTGGACTTGCACATTGACAAACAAAATATTAATATATGCGGTATAAATTGCTAGGTTAGGTTATAACAGGAAGTTGATTGTTTTGGCATATTTTACCTTCACAACACAGTCTACAATAACACAAAACTCATAGTTCTTTGGGGTTTAAGGTTGATGGCTTTGGAATATGTAATGTTTACATCTTTTTTCCATTCAAGTTTACTATGGAATGGTGGATTTTGTTGGGATGTGGTATGTCAATGATTGGATGTTGATGGGCCATTGGTGTTTTAGTTGATGGTATGTGTATGGATTTTTGGTTTTGATTGGGGCTGGTGGTTCTTGATAAGATATAGGTGGCCTCCTTTGGTAATATCATTGCATTACTAATATTTTTATGTGCTCATTCTCTTTATTTTTCCTTTGAGTTTTGGATCTTTATTGTTGAGTTTCTTTTTTGTGAGTAGTTTGCTTGACTTGGTTGTTTAATTGTAATTGTGTTACAATTTATGTTTTATAAATTGGAATTGATAACTCATATTAAGGACCAACTTTAACGCAGTGACCGATGGAGTGTTAAAGTTGAAAGAGGTGAAGATTATGTTTGAATTTATTACAACAATATTTTTCTAGATCTAGCTTTGTTATTTACTTCTTCTTATACCGTGATGATAAAAATATATGTGAAAATATACCTTGAGAGAGAGAAAAGATTAAATTCATTGATCTTGTTGGTCCTATGGGTAAAATGGGTTTTTTCTCCACCTTTAAGGCACTCCTTGGTATTATGGGTATGGGGGTTTCCTTACCATCTTGTTCTGACCCATTTGGTTGACTTATGGTCCTTCATCTTCTACTTGGTCCTAGAACCCTTATTGTGTGTGGTACCTTGAAAACCTTTGGTATAATGAATTAACTTTATTACATTTGTTGTTTTATTGTTATGTGACCACATGACCTATGGTACCCTACTCTAAGTGATCTCAACTTTATTTTATGTTTTATTGTGGTAACCACCCTAAAACCTAGGGTTTCCTAGGTGATCATTCTAGAATATTTGCCAAGTTTATATATTATGTTCATAAATTCACTCTTGGAGTATCTTGGCATTAAATAAATATAGATCTGATTTTTGATAGACACATCATAGGGTTATTGCTACTCTAAATTTGAGTTCACTTAAAGTAGGTTAGAAAAGGTCATATGGTACCTCTTCTAGGGATTCTAGACTTGTTTTGTGAATTGTGAACCATGATCTCCAACCCGTGAGCTCAAACCATCATATCCAACCCATGAACCTAAACCATCAACTCTCTCTCTCTCTCAAGATATGTCTTCTGAAAGCTTGTCTGAGAAGAGCTAACTCAAAATGTATGAGTATAAGACAGATCCAAACAAGATTTATCTATCATTACTATTTTTCTTTAATTATTGTTCATTAGTTAAACTTCATTGTAATTTTGTTACTGTTTATGTTCTGTACATTGAAATTGATAACCCATCTCAAGGACCAACTTTAATGCAGTGACCAGTGGAGTGTTAAAGTTGAAAGAGATGAAAATTATTTTTGAATTTTTTACAACATTACTTTTATGGATCTAGATTTGTTATTTACTTCTGCTTATATTGTGATGATAAAAATATATTTGACAATACACCTTCAGAGAGAGAAAATATTAAATTCATTGGTCTTGTTGGTCCTATGGGTATAAGGGGTTGTTTCTCCACCTTTATGTTACACCTTTATTTTATGTTTTATATGGTAACCTCCCTAAAACCTAGTGCTTCCTAAGTGACCATTCTAGAATACTTTCCAAGTTTATATATTATGTTCATAACTTCAGTATTGGAGTAGCTTGGCTTGAAATAAGTATAGATCTTATCTTTCTTGGACGCATAGGGTTATTATTGATGTAAAGTTGATTGAATTGGAATTGATAATTGATCTCATGGACAAACTTCAACACAGTGACCAATGGAATGCTAAAGTTGAAAGAGATGAAAATTATGTTTAAATTTATCACATCAGTACTTTTTTGGATCTAGATTTGTATTAGAGTCATAAAATATTATTTAGGTACTAGGTTCCACATTCATCACCTAAGCATTCATGGAAAACAATAACCATAAACCTCACTATTGATTCAAGGAACATTTCTTGAGAAATGCATGGGTGAGATGTAATCTTGAGTGATGTATCCCATGGCAGGTAGAACCAAAGAGGTATTTTCCATATATGTCTTCCTTGAGCGAGGGGAGTTTAGGAACACAAGAGGAAAGTGAGACATATAGAAGGTTTACAACATGTATATCAACTAGATGTCAAAAGATTAGAAGAAAATTCCAAAGACACATGCAATTTTATCTCTCTGAAGGGGGTTCATGTTCTTATGAAGATGAGACCATAGGAGACATGAGGTTCCCTTGAGGTACAAACATATAATGACACAATGGGTACCCAAGTATTTTCCTCAACTAAACACATATTTTTATGTGAATGAGAGGATATATCGAATTGCACCATCATCATTACATGGTTTGGGGTTGTTTTGCATGGATGGCATAATGGTCGGTTACGACAAATGTATTGAATTGAGGGAGTATGTTTGACCTTATTACAAATACACAAATTAGCTGTGACTGGTCCAATATACAACAAATATGTGTAGATACAGATTGTCTGCAAATTATTTACAACTGAAAGACAGGGATCAAAATAAATGAGCGACATTGTACAATGATGGAAGGCCAAAAGCCACAAGGAATATTGCGGGGTTTATAAACAATACACAACTAGGGTCTACACTTAAGCAACCCAATTGCATATTTGAGCGGCATGAAGGAAAGTGTGTTTTTGTGTGTGCCATTAAATCAATAGTTGCAGGGGAATAGATTCTTATTAATTAGAATTTGAATCAAATAGATACAAACACTATCAGTATTCAAGATGTACCTCTAACAATTTACCCATCCTTTAATTATTGAATCTAATATATTATTTATTTTTTGGTAATCTATTGTTATATTTTATTTAAAATTTTATATATTTAAAACGTAGGGTAGAGATCAGGACATCTCCCCAGCATCTTATCATAGGAGTACACCTCCATCCTCAAGGTAGCAAGTATACATCATTGTAATTGTACAAATATAATATAAACTAAATGCTTATTTGTTATGTTTTTTCGTTAAAAATAATCATTTTGTTTAGATAAGTTATATATGTTTTTGCTGCACGGTGTTGATCAGGGTAGCTCCCTACCACTAGTAGATCAGACAGTACCTGCCTCAAGGAAACATGTATACTTCATTGTTATTTTACTACTATAATATGCACAATATGTATTTTTATTATTTATTTTCATCAGTATGTTGGTTTCATTTATATACTCAATTATGTATTTTTCAACACAGAAAAGTGATTGGGGAATCTCCCCAATAGTTCATTAGAGTAGTAGAACATCCTCAAGGAAATAGGTAATCGTCGTTGTAATTTTACTACTATAATATGTGGAATATGTTTTATTATTACTTACTGTTCTTGAGTATATTGGGTTCATTTCGATATTGAATTATGTGGTTTCATCACAGGAAAGCAATTTGGTTTTTTTCTTGAGTACACTAGTTTCTTTTCGATAATGTTTTATACAATTAATTGTTGCAAGGAAGTGATCAGGGCAAGTCCCCAACTATTGATCAAATGATTACATGCTCCTCAAGTCAACAGGTATACCTAATTTTAATTGCACAAATATAATATGACCAATATGTTTTATATGTTAGGTATTTTTCTTGTATATATTGATTTCATTATGTATTTTTGTTGCAAGGTGATGATTGAGGCAAGGCCCCAGCTGTGGATCAAACGACACCATCCTTGAGGAAACATGTATACGTAATTTTAATTTTTAAAATCGAACATGAGTAATATGTTATTTTATTATGTTGTGTTTCTTAGTATATTGCTTTCATTTTACTGGTAATGTTTTATATATTTTTGTTACAAGCTACTGATTCAATAATTGATCTACCATCAGATAAATCAATTGATATTGATGTGCATGAGATCATGCGCGATGCTGACATTGGATCTTCTCTAGATCTAATTACAATGATAAAGAAGACCTTAAGAAAAATAATGAGGATATCCTTTGTCTGTTATTCATTCAACCGCAGACAAATGATATTAAAGCAAAGGTTGATGTTTTGGTGAAGAGATCTAAATCCTTGAGAGTAAGTTGCAGTATATTGAATTATAAGATCAATTCATTTATGATTCTATAATTTGTACTTATATATGATCATGAACTAACAATTTTTTTGTAACTACATGATTTTTTGCGCCCACACACTAGTGGTGAGGGTGGTGTTAGTATTAGTGATGATTGTGGAGAGTCATATCATATGAGCATAAAACACCTGGATCACATGTGGCATTGTTGTCGACTAAACAGTCGACGAAACAATTTGCGACACCCTCGATTCCAGATGCGAGTGAAACCTCTAGTGTCTAGCACATGCCAAATGGTACAAAACAAGGGATCGATGCAGATATTAGCAATGATAATGCTCAAGCAGCATTTCATGGATCTTCTTGTATCACTAGCATAGGTACACTAGAGAAAACATTTTTTTGGATGAAAAATCATGTTCTCATAAAGATAGAGAAGATCTCGAGTATTTATACATTGTTTAACTTATTGTTTGTAATTTGATTGTAATATTATAAAAAAACATTGTTTTACAACTAATGATGACATGATTGTCTTGTAGAAAATGATGTTCTTATAAACATTGAAATGATCTCTCATTGGATGTATTTGGGCCCACCATCCGCATAAGGTGGGATAAACAAACAATTTTTTTTAAATATGAGCTCACTAATTGCATTGTTGAAATGTTCAACAACGAGAACTTGAATAGAGAAGAGGTTCTAAAGAAGGTTGTCCAAAATACGAAGATTATGAGGGACCAATTAAGGGTTCATCTAGAAAGGAACCCTAGGTATGAGCACCCTCCAATGATTTCAGAAAGAGAGTGCAAAGCCTTAGTATAAGATGGAAATGAGAGGGATTTGAGAAAAGAAGGAAAGCTACCGCCAGGCAAAGGTAGGTATGCAATACATACTTTCAACAATGCAATTATAAACCTTGTTATTATTAATTTTTAGATCAAATTTGAAACACATAATATATTTCAACTTTTTCATAGGTTGTCAGACACATCAAAGTCCACCAAGGATAAACAAGAAAAAATTGGACAGAGCAAGTTGGGCCTAGTGGTTATTCCAATTTGACAGCACAAATTGTAAGTATCAAAAAACCAATATTACATCCAGGGAAAACAAAATTTGCAACTTGTTTTTCTTTTTATTGAAATTTCAAAGGTAATTCCATGGCATTATGCAAATATGTAGGCCAATCGATTCAATGAAATGCCCATGTAGGAATACTTGAAGCTTGGCTTCCAACATGGCTTTGGAGCTGTTGTTGAATATTGAAATAGCTTGTCTGGGAAAACACAGTCTTCTGGTGATCCATCTTGTGTGCATGTATATAAAATCAATGATGTTTATTTAAGAATGATTACTTGTACGATCTATTCGTTATAATTATTTGCAATAAAATATTGACTAATTTTTGAGTAGGAAACCAATGATCCACCTAATGTTTAGGATGGAGGAAAACCTATCGAAGGTCATGCTTCGAATCCAGGTAATGAATGAATTCATATGCTACAATTTTAAATTTTGCATTTCAAATGGTACATCAAAGTCAATTTTGAATTCGTTGCTGATCTAGATCAAGGGAAGTTCGCTCCAATATTAGACATCTCCAATAAATTATTCTGAAAACCAAGAGGAGATTATTCATGAGTGCTAGTTTGTTCTATCAAGTTTTTAGTTTATTCTCATCGAGTACATCCATGTTTGAATCCAGGATGATGAGGGGCTAGTCCAAAAAGAAGGCTCAGAAGGTGATGGGAAGCATTGGAAATGTATGTTAGAATTCTCATAAAAATGCATATTATACTATTAAACAATGGTACACATATGGCTTGTATTGATTTTCTATATATTTATGGAGGTTGAATGATTTGACACTACAAGTACTACACAAACTTTAAAATGGTTGGATTGTGATGAGGGGAGCTATGTTGTTTCCAATTTTCATTCCAAATTATGTTCATGTTATGTATTTCATGCCATATTATGTTCAAGTTAAGTATTTCATTCCAGATTATGTTAATGTTATTGTTCATGTTATTCCCATTCCAAATTATGCTATGTATTTCATTCCATATTATGTTTATGTTTTGGCTAAAACCGAGCGACTAGCGGAGTTTCAACAAATAAACTGACGAAGTTTCAGCAAAGGGAATGGAGAGATTTCAGTAGAAACTGGAGAACTTAATGGAGTTTTAGCAAATTATATATGTTGGAGTTTCAAGAAGGAATATGACAGGCTTTCAACAAAGATATGATGAAGTTTTAGACCAACATATTTTAAAGAGTAATTACCGTCTTAGGAATTTTGTAAGAGCTACTTCATATGACTTATTACATGTTGTTGTTAGAACAACCAAAATCATGTGTCTTTTCCTTTGAAGGTGCTTCCTTTGAGTTTTTAAATACATAGGACTGTTTATTTTTGCACTATGTTAAGGATCAACTATAGACACCTTGCTTGTGAGTCTACCTAGGTCTATATGAATGTCTTATTTTATTTCAAACTTCAAAATATATATATTATAGTTATTTATTTTTGGAAAAATAAAATGATGGAGATCCAAAATACATATAATATTTAGGGAACAACGTGCTAAGTCATATTGACTACTACTATGTGTGCCTAGCCTTATTCCTAACCCTTTCTCTCTCAAGGCATGTCATTTGTTGCACTGGTGACTTGTCCTTTCAGTGACAAGATCTAAACCTAAAATTATCTGAGTATAAGGGTGATTCAAAACAGTCCTGCACCATCATTATTATTGTTTTTTGTTAATTGTTTTCCTAGTACTACTAATACTGCTTTATTTCATGTACATTGCTATTAATTTAAGTTCATTAAAAGTTAATATTAATGTTTTGTACATGGAAATTGGTAAATCATCTCAATGACCAACTTTAACACAGTGTGGAGTTTTAAAGTTGAAAGAGATGAAAATTATGTTTTAAATTTATTACAGCAGTACAGTTTCGAATCTAGCCTTGCTTCACTTTTGTCTCATGTATGAAAGTATAAAAATTTTGATTTTCTAAATATCAAACCCTAATTACCTAACCATTTTTTTTTAAATTGAAGATATTGCATATGGAGTGGCTTGACATAGCTAAATTATGTAAAGTTATCTACATAACTCATCCTATTTCTTCCACATTAACAAAGTTTTGTACACATTATTTTTCTGGAAGGTCCAAAAGTTATATTTTGTTTGGTTTCAAAACATGACCAATTATGTTTACTTATGGTAATTGTAGAGTACAATATCTCTAGTAATTTTAGATCACTATTATATCTCTCATCATGTCATCCTAATGTTTTCTTAAAATAACATTTGAGTGCGTCAGTGATCTCTATTTATTTACTCTAGTTCCTACCTTCTATTATCAACTAGTTTCTGTCAGTGTTGATGATTAAGGATACATTGAAATGAGACTGAAGAACATGTGTGTTATAATGGAGATAGAGGTATTTATTTCAAACAATTTATAATGGTTAAGTCCATGCCCACATTGAAATATTCAGTCACGCATGTTTCATACAAAGTATCAGCTTCCATGAGATATTATCGCACATGGGTTTGCATTTTGGGATGGGCATAGATTTTTTTTTAAATTACATACAATCATCGCATTTTTTACAGAGAAATTAATATATCTGACGAGGTTTCCATAAAACTGACGACAAAGGAATCATATTTTTTCAAGTTTTTTGTCGACGGGTCCATCACATTTCTGACTACTAGTCATCTGGTATTTGAATCTACTGGTCGGAACTGATGTCGGTTATTCGACTAGTATTTTGTCGCATTTCTGATAAAAATCCTAGAGATGTAAGTTGGTTAATTGACAAAAATTATGTTGGTTTATCAATGAAACTTATGTCGATTAATAGACAAAACAAATGTCGGTTAATCGACGAAACTTATGTCAAAGATTCGACGGATTACTGCTAAATTTTCCTGTCATACATGCGAATAATGGTCATCGTAAATGCGGCGTATTTTTTCATGTCATCAGATATCTGACTCAAGAAAACCGACGTTTAAAGTAGGACACCTTGTCAGATGTTAGACGACGCCTTATCGAATTTCAAACAAATTCGACATCGGATTTTGGGTTCAAATTTACTTGTGCTAGACCATGATGTATTTGTCTTAACCTGCAGGATTTACTTGTTCCTCATGTCCAAGAAAATGTTTGGTCCTAGACTAGAATACCCTAGAAATATATAGGGGCCCTAGCCACATGCTAAGGAATTTTCCATGGCATCAACCTGCTTGGTCCTAGACCATGAACCCCACAAGACTGCTGGGGGCCCTAGGGTATCTTCTAGGGACTTACTCTACTCGCTTAACTAACCAGGAACCCTAGCTAACTAACTAGGGTGTCATCCTCCCTGAGAATGAATCTCCCAGCTACATTATCTTTAACATGCAACACCTTAACAAGGTTCACTTTGACCCTAAGAAATTCATGTGCCTCACATGTGATAAGGGTAGGTGTTACAAGAGAACTTATGACAAGCATGCTTCTCCAAGTAACCAAAGTAATGTTCGTTACATGTGTCAAGTAGGTACATGCCCACATGGGCCAAGGACCCACTTCACACATTTTTATACAACAACTTAAGTAGTGTGGAATCAATATCATTTATTGAAATTAAAAATATTACAGATCAATTAAAGGATATTGATAGGGAAATGGAAGAGGAATATCTTGTTATCAAAACCTTGAAGATTATACGTTCCAAATTTTTTATTGAGACCTTGAATATTACTTCAAATGAAGATCAAACTTGTGAACAACATAGTAATAAGTTTTTGCAAAAGGATAGGTGTAGGAAGCAACTGGGAAATCACAATGGTTGTGATCCTTTAGAGTTGGCCTTTGTTGTAAGTTTTCAAGGAAAACACAATCATAACAAGGATATATGTGGGAAGAAAGGAAGAATGAAGAAAAATGATGTAGTTAATCCCAAATATATTTTAAATGGTTTTAATATGGAAATATGGCTATAAAAGCAAATCTTGTCAAAAGAAATTACGGGATGAAAAGCACAATGAGTTGGTAAAACCAAATAGAAGTAGGTCAATGTAGTTGAGCATGATGATGAGCATTTTTCCTGAAAATGCATTGTTCATTTTTTTTATTTTGAAGGAATTATTTTTTCATCAGCACAATGCTAGGACATGTGTACCCTTGCGTTGAAATTTTTTTCCTCGACTTTTAATGCAAAACATGAAATCCACCTCTAATCCTAGAGGTTTCCTGGATCCTATCCCTAGAGTTTTCAGCCTTATGGCTACATTAAATTAGAATATAGAACACTAGCAGAAAGACCACAATAATTCACTTCAAATAGCCCAAACTTTGCGACAATTCAAGGAGAAAATATATCAAACAAAGGGATAAGTTTCAGCCCCTTCTATGGAAAATTTATTTAGCCAATAATAAAATCTAAAAATAATTTTAGAACAGTGACTACCAAAATATAATAACAGTAAAACAAATCCTTATATTCTTCCTTAGATGTTAAATTATTAATTTGTCACAGTGGTCTAGGAACTGAAAACACAGTCTCACAAAGAATACAGACAAATATGCATAAAATTGCAAAAATGGTGCTGCAATGGAAGTAGCAGCTTTGTATAACCAATGAATAATGAATAATACAATACAATGATCATGCAAGATGCATGAATTCCAAGAAAATTTGAATTCCCAAGGAGGTCATTCGAATTGAATGAGTGGGTGTAGCTTAACTGACTATAAGCCACAGTAAACACACTAGTTAACCAACTAATCAAGTGTCGATTGACTCAACTGAGTCCTAACTGAAGTCAAAGTGCAATGAATGACTGAGTCTAACTACAAGTAGCTCATACACATGTCACTGCATTCCAACCAACAAGTGGTAGCACATCATTAACTTCAATGAACCCCGATGAGGTTAACTGAAGTTAAACTGGCCATCAGAGGTGGTTGGAGGTGCCCCTGTTGACTCTAGTTCATTAAATATTAATAAAATAATCAATATAATGAATGGAGGTGCCTTCACCACTCAGATTAACTGATTGTAACCATCAGTTAGCAATTAGGTGCATTTATGACACTCAAATCACTCCCGGAGTGCTCTAGTTGGCCTCCCCAAATGAAGGAGAAGGCTTAGGTGGCCTCCTTGGCTGAAGGTAGGCATGGGTGTGATCATGCAAATCTCATACAGTGCTCCTCAGATTCCAATTAAGTCAATAAAACTTATGATAGTGGTTTAACAAGGCCAAATTGACCAAATTAAGTGTGCATGGTGGGTAAATGTCTCCAACACCCCCCCTTAAGCTACACTCAGGAGAAGTAGAAACATAAAGTGCATGAAATTCTAGGGCCCATGCAACTAAGGCCATAGGTCACCATGTACAATAATGAAACTCAAACACTGCTCAAAAATAAATCTAAGTGAGGAAAAGAGGGAAACCCCCCCCCCCCCCCCCCCCCCCCCCCCCCTCAAGCTGAACACTGAAAGTAGTTTGATCACCCTGATGAAATCACCCCCAACAATGAATGGAGGTAAGTGAACTTATTTTTTGAAAATTTCTTGGTGAAGATGTCTGCAATCTACTCATCAGTCAGACAGTATTGCAGAATGATGGTCCTGTCATGCACTAATTCCCTAATATAGTGCATGTGTATCTATACATGCTTGGTCCTTTGCCTAGTAACTGGATCTATGGATATCTTAATAGCACTTTAATTGTCACAAAATTGGATAGTGGACAAAGTACTACCAAGATCAAACTATGAAAGAATGCCTTGCAACCAAACAGCTTGAATGCAAGCATTCGCCGCTCCTCGGTACTCGGCCTCTGCTGAAGACAATGCTATGGAAGAATGATTTTTGCTAGACCAGAAAATGGAGCTACCACCAAACATGAAGACATATCCAGAAGTAGACTTCTGATCAATAGAATCACCCTCCCAATCAGAATCTGTGTAACCAACCAGCTCTAGCTTGGAGTCTGCAGCATAGTGAATGTCGTAGGTCCTGGTTCCCTGAATATACTAGAGGATGCTCTTAGCTACCTTCCAATGAATATCATGAGGCTGCTGCATGTATCTTGACACAGCATTCATAGCATAGCATATATCAGTTCAAGAATGACTCAAGTAGAGCAAGCTACCTATCAGCTGTCGATAAATAGTGCAATCCATGGGAGGTATGTTTTTTCCTTCTTCAAGGCTGATCCCTAAAAGGAAAGGGAATGGAGCAGGCTTATATTCAGCCATGTTAAAATTGACTAACATGTCTAATATGTATTTGGACTGAGTGACCATTATCCGATCAAAATTTTGCTCAATTTCGAGCCCCAGAAATTGCTTCAAGAGCCCCAAATCGTTCATTTCAAATGCATTGTGGAGAGCAGTTTTGATGACTGAAATAGAAGTAACTATGCTACCTATAATCAGTAATTCATCAACATATAAAACAATAATAATCAAATGACCATCATACTACTGTATATACACATTTGGATCCGATTTACACCTTTGGAAGTTTTGCGAGAGAAGGAAGGCATCCATCTTCAAAATACCACTCTCTTGGGGCCTGTTTTAACCTGTATAGTGACTTCTTTAGCTTGCAAACCAAAGATGGATCATAAATGTTGCCCTCAAAATGTTTAATGTATATCTCCTTATGAAGATCTCCATGCATAAAATCAGACTTAACATCAATATGATGCACTTCCCAGTGCTTAGATGCAGAAATTGCCAAAACTAGGCGGATGGAGTCCATTTTTGCAACCGATGCAAAAGTCTCATGGTAGTCCACACCTTGGACCTGGGAGAAACCTTTTTCTACCAGCCTTGCCTTATATTTTCACGTTCTACCATCAGCAGCAACCTAAGTTCGAAACACCCACTTGCATTGAACCAATTTCCTCCCCGGAGGAAGAGAAACTAGCTCCCAAGTGGTGTTTTCTGAAGAGAATTCATCTATTCATCCATGGTAACTTGTCATCTCGGATCCTTTCGAGCATGGTAGTAAGACTTAGGGTCTGAAACTATCATCAAACAACAATATTTAGAAATCAAATAATCAGGACAAGAGAGCGCAATACCTGCTCTTTGGAAATCGTACTGGGTTCTCCTTGGATCATCCGGATTTCCAATGTTATCTCCTGCAGAGGAGAGTGTCTGTCGGGCCCAAGTTGGTAGATGATTTTATACTTCAGGTTCTGATTCAGAATCTGATGTTTGATGTACACTAATATTATAATTCATAGGATCCAAATCAGGGTCATCACCCCCAATTACATCATCCAAATATTCAGTAGAATAGGAAGGGAATTCAACAGTTTTCTCCTTCACTAGTTCTACCTCCTGAAGAGGCTCATCGAACTTGACACTCCTTTCAATGTTGATCTGTTTTGTTTTGATATCCAGTAGATTGAAACCTTTTGATTCATCAGGATATCCAATAAACAGACATTCTATGCTTTGCGGTTGCAAAGCCCTCCTTTTATCAAGTGGAATTCGGGCCCATGCAGTGGACCCAAACACCCGCAGATTCAACACATTCGACTTGTGTCTGAAATATGCTTTGAAAGGGGTCTTACCTTTCATGGATGAGTGTGGCACTCTATTTTGAATATATGCTGCAGCATGCATAGCTTCAACCCACAAATTTGCAGCCAACTTCTTTGATTCCAACATACAGGTGGTCATCTCCTTGAGAGACTGATTCTTCCTCTCCGCTACACCGTTCTGTTGGGGAGTGTAAGGGACTGAATGCTGGATCTGAATACCACTTTGGGAAGATATATGTAGTAACTCATTACTGACATACTTCCCACTATTATCAGATCTCAAGATCTTGATCTTTTGGCCAGATGCATTCTCAATCAAGGCCTTCAATTCAGTGAATTTTTCCAAGACTTTTGACTTCTTTTTGATAAAAAAAAACCCATGTGTATTTGGAAAAGTGATCAATGAAAGTCAGAACGTACCTTGATCCATTTATGGATGTGATATGAATGGGACCGTTGATATTAGAATGTATCAGTCCTAAGATGCATGATGCTTGGCTTGTCTTCCCCCAATTGAACTTATGCTTAGGGTGCTTTCCAACAACACATCCCTTGCAAATTCCAGTGGTAGCTTTGATGACTGGGAGGATTTCAACAATAGAATTATTCTGTAATTTCTGCAAGTATTTTAAGTTCATATGGTCGAACCTCTCATTCCATAGTCTACAAACTTCATTTCCATGGTTCAGCAATGCGGTGGGCTTTGCATTCGCCACAAAATGGGAGAACTTGTAGGATTTTGCATGATGGTTTGCAAGGCCTTTTGCTACAAGTTTTCCGGATGCAAGTTCTGTGATCTCTACATCATCTAGGATAAAGGAAACTCTCTTGGCACTCCCATATGTGTCATTTGATAAACACTTAGTAGGTTTGATGCAAAAGATGGTACATATAGAACATTGGAAAAATAACCATGCTTAAGATCTATAGTACCTTGTCCTTCGAATATGATTGTGGAGTCATCTCCCATGTGGATGGGAATGGATTTTCCTGTCTCCCAAGATGAGAAGGAGTCTCCTTCAGCCATCATGTGGTTCAAAGCTCCAGAATCTATCAAGAGGACTTTGGACTTCGAAGTGCTTACCATGAGGGCATGACCTCTTTCATGCTATGGTTCTCGATCTTGTTGATCTCTCCTCTGAAATCTTTTCGGAGTATTGATGTAATTTTTCTCAAGAAGAGAAGTAGCTTCATCAAATTTCTTTTTCATGCAAGCATGTTCAGGGTGGAATACCTTCCCGCAGTATGAACACTCGACTTTTTCCTTCCCATGATGCCCCTTGCCTTTGTTCTTCTTCGAGCTGGAAGGCTCTTCATGCTGCTGGTTTTCAACTTTAGTCTTAGGAGCTTCAAATTTGGTTTTTGGGTTATTTTGCTGCTTTCCTTTACCCTTCAGATCTTTGGGCCCTGAGACATAGAGGGCTTGATTACGGGAGGATCTGATGATCCCCATCTGGATAAGCTTATCATGTTCACTTGTTAGGGACTCAATGAAGGCATTGAGTGAAGGCATCTTCCATCCAGGGGTTGTGAGCTTCCCCACATGGAATGTAGAGACAAACATCGAATAATCAGCTCCAAGTTTGGAGAGTATGGTGAGGATAAGCTGATCATCCTCCTTCTCCACCTTACATTGCTTCAACAGTAAGACAATGTGCTTGAACTTTGTGA
>LPNX010622913.1:0-92054 GCA_001517045.1 Pseudotsuga menziesii
ATACCTGAAAAAATGTGATGATGATGTCATCATCACATTTTTTCAGGTATTTCTTGTTTTTGGGGTAGCGGGGTCCGTCAAAAGTATGCAGTGTGGGTAGTCGTTGGATGCGAAATTAAATTCTGCATCCAACGAGCTCTCCTGCTCAGAATTTGAGTAAACACACAGGGAGATATGTCAAAAATACAAACAAAAAAAGTAGTTTTCTTTTATGACAAATATGTCAATTCAACCATTATGGTTGACTCATTTTATTGAAATTATATTGGTTCTTGAATTCCAACTCACAAATTTTATTGTTGGCGCGTTTTCTTATAAGGCCCATTTTAGACCCCAAATTTCCTCTAATGTCAGTTTAGCTCAGCTACCGATGAAGAGTGTGATTATGGATGTGGAAGTAGTAGACATTACACCTAAGTTTGGACTGCTCCTCTCTAGATCATGGGCCAATAAAGTTGGTGGAACACTACAGATGGATTTAACATATGCTACTATTCCTGTATTTGGAGGAGAAAACAGAAGGTTATATAGAGAGTTACAATTTGCCTATATTGTGACAGATGACAAGAACCCTACAAATCATCCTTTGTATGCTGTTGACAAGGATTTGGGTACTTGTATGCTGCATTTTAGTGATGATGCTAATACTGCTGGTTTATTACATGTTGAAAAGGAAAAGCTAGTAAAATGCACTAAGGAACAAGAAGATGAACTTTGACAATTATATTTTGATGGATCATCCTGTAAGGAAGGTGCTGGAGCAGGGGTTCTTTTAATATCTCCTGGTGGTGAAACAGTAAAGTTAATGTATAAATTGAAATTTATTACCACCAATAATACTACAGAATATGAAGCTTTGTTGTTAGGTTTGAAAGCTGCAAAAGATTTAGGCATTCAGCAAATTTTTGTATATGGCAACTCCGAGTTGGTTGTTCTGCAAGTGAGGAACAACTATCAAGTGAAACAAGATTTGCTGAAAGTGTACTGTAATGAAGTATGGGATATGATAGAAAATTATTTTGTGGATTTTAACATCACTTATATTCCTAGGGATCATAACCAAACTGCTGATTCTCTAGCCCTAGCAGCCACACATTTTAGGATTCCCAAAACAACACGGCTAAAATATCCTATTGAGGTTAGGTACAGACCTTCTGTGCCTAATAATGTAAGGCAGTGGAAATTTTTTGAAGATGACATTGAAATAAAAAGGTTTTTAGAGCTGACAAGTGAGTTTTCCAATTCCCTAATTGATCAAGAACAAGATGATGAGGTTGAAGATTTTGAAGATATTGCAGAAAATGAGATTGTTGGTCACAAGATTATTGAACTTAAAAGTAATTTCATTCCTAAAGGTTTGGTGCCATTAGAGAGAATATTTTCAAAAGATGATACACCTTTAAAACCTGTTGTACAGTCTTCAGAAGAAAATATGGTGGACTGCAATATTGGCACCCCTGAACATCCTAGAATGGTGAAGATTTCAAAAGCACTAACAGCAGAGCAGAGGAACAGGTACATTAAGTTGTTAAAAGAGTATGTTGATGTTTTTGCTTGGTCATATGAAGATTTGAAAACATATGATACTGGAATTATACAGCATAAAGTGCCTTTAAAACCAAATGTTAAACCTTTCAGACAGAAATTAAGGATGATAAATCCAGCTTTATTTCCTATTATTGAAAAGGAGGTGAAAAAGTTATTAGATGCTAAGATCATTGTTCCCCCGCTCAGGTATTCTTTATGGGTTGCCAATTTAGTTCCTGTTAGGAAAAAGAATGGTGAGATCAGACTGTGTGTTGATTTTAGAAATCTGAATAGGTCTTCATTGAAGGATAATTACCCTTTACCAAAAATAGAACAAATATTGTAGAAGGTGGTTGGTGCACAAAGAATTTCTATGGTTGATGGTTTTTCAGGATATAATCAAATTTCCATGCATCCTAATGATAAAGAAAAAACAGCTTTTACTACTCCCTGGGGAACTTTCATGTATGAAAAAATGCCTTTTGGATTAATGAATGCTGGAGAAATTTTTCAAAGAGCTATGGACATAGCCTTTGTAGGGGAAAGAGATAAGTTTGTAGTGATTTACTTAGATGATATTACAGTCTTTTCACAATCAGATGATGAGCATCTAAAACACTTAAAACAAACTTTTCTGAAATGCAGAAAATATGGTTTATCTCTTAATCCAAAGAAATCACATTTTGTTGTACAAGAACGTAAATTATTGGGTCATTTAGTTTCAGCTGATGGTATAAGGATTGATCCGGAAAGGGTGAAAGCAATATTGAAAATAAGTTTACCAAGGAGCAAAAAGGATGTCCAATCTTTCATTGGTAAAATCAATTTTTTGCGTTGGTTCATACCAAATTTTGCTGAGACTATCAAACAGATTATAGCCATGTTGAAGAAAGATCAAGAGGTCAAGTGGACTGCAGAAGCAAAGAACTCATTTGAAAAAATGAAGATGGATCTTACTGAAGCTCTAGTATTAGTAAGTCTAGATTTTACAAAGGAATTTCTAACTTTTTCTTTTGCATCTGAAGATACATTGGTTGTTGTTTTATTACAGAAGAATAAGGATGGTCTTGAACAACCTATTGCATTTTTCAGCAAAACTCTTAGAGATTGGGAGTTAAAATACAACATTTTGGAGAAGCAGGCTTACTCTTTGGTAAAAGCTTTGAAATTTTTCAGAATTTATGTTTTGCATTCCAAAGTTATAGCTTATGTGCCTAATGATGCCATAAAAGATGTTTTGACTCAGCGTGACAGTGAGGGAAAAAGAGGGAAGTGGATTGCCAAAATCATGGAATATGATGTGGATATCAGACCTACAAAGCTAGTAAAGGGACAAGGTTTAGCTAAATTGCTAGTTGATTCAAATTGCCAATCTTTAGGTCTACATCTCATGGCAGAACAGTCTGCACAGGAAGAAGTTCAAGCAGAGCAGGAGAAAGAAAAGATTATGGATTGCTATGCAGAATCCACATGGTATGCAGATATTGTGCATTTTCTTTTGTACTTGCAATGTCCAGAACATTTAGACAAGAAAGATGCTAGGTCTTTAAAATTGAAAACTACTAAATACTGTTTGATAGAACAGTAGCTGTTTTGAAAAGATCCAGGAGGTATTTTGCTCAGATGTTTGGATAAACCAAAAATTGAAGGTGTAATCTCTGAATCCCATGAAGGTGCATGTGGAGGACATAAGTATTGGAAGGCAACAACATATAAAATTCTCAGAGTAGGATATTATTGGCCCTCTTTATTTTCATATGTATATCAGCAAGTAAGAGCATGTATCCCTTGTCAGAAATTTGCTGGTAAACAAAAGTTGTTGTCATTACCTTTAAAATCAATTGCAGTTAATGCCCCTTTTCAGTAGTGGGGTTTGGATTTCATAGGAGAGATAAATCCATCTTCTTTAGGGCAGCATAAGTGGATTTTGACTGCTACAGATTTCTTTACTATGTGGGTAGAAGCTATTCCCACAAGGAATGCCACAGATAAGGTGATCATAGATTTTATTGAAGAAAATATTCTTAGTAGATTTGGATGTCCACAGAAAATATTGACTAACAATGCTAAGGCATTTAAATCAAAGGCTATGGTAGCATTTTGTGAAAAGAATGGCATCCTGTTGAAACACTCAACTCCTTATTATCCTCAGGGGAATGGGTTAGCTGAGTCATCTAATAAAAATATCATTCAGAGTATCAGGAAGTTACTGAAGCATAATAAAAGATCATGGGATTCTATGCTAAAGTATGCATTATGGGCAGATAGAATAACAGTTAAACAAGCAATTGGAACTTCTCATTTCCAATTAGTATATGGTACTGGTGCAGTTTTTCCTGTTCAATAGGGAATCCTAGTAATGAAATTTTTTCAGGATTGTCAGGAAGAACCTAACGATATGCAAAGAATAATTTATGCATTGATAGAGTTACAGTAGAAATGAGAAATAGTAGAAGAAGAGGCTCAGTTGTATAGGTTAAAGGTCAAAGAAAGATTTGATAGGAAGATCAAAGATAACACTTTTTCAGTGGGAGACATGGTTTTGAGATGGGATGCTAGGAAGGAGCAGAAAGGAAAGCATGCCAAGTTTGATAACCTTTGGTTTGGTCCTTTCATAGTATCGAATTTTCTAGAAAACAATACTTTTGTACTACAGACTTTGGAGGGTGAGGAACTGTCTAATCCAGTTAATGGATGATTCCTCAAGCATTTTTACAGTTTTTGAGATGGATACTAGACTTTAATTGTAAATACCGGTGTGAATAACAGAATAAGGACTCCATAACCCAATGGAAATTTTGCAGACTAGTAGGTAGCAGCACAAAAGGCACTAGTCTACAGGTTCTTGAAGCCTCACAGGGAGGACTTCATCCCGCAGCAGGAGCTAGATGTTAGGTCATGTTTTTGTTTTCCATCTTTTAATACTTTTATTTATGTTTTGAAGCTTGGTTTTACTCTTTATTCCTAGAAAATTTTGTTGATTGGGATAGTTTGAGTTTTTTCCCTTTAGCTTTCATGTTATTTGATTCTTTTTAGTTTATTTTTTTAATTTTTGGTTTGATTTCATGATCAAAGGGCTTATATAAGGCTTATATGGATTAAAAAGTCTAAAAAATAACATTAAAGTTTGCTTAGGGTCCCTAAATCAAGTCTAACCCTATATCATGATTTTAATTTTTGAAAATCATTAACTTGAATTTTCTTGTAGTGCAAGCCAAAAACAAATGCACACAGACACTACAAGAAAGTCGTGCAAAGTTAAAAATCATCATTCAACGTTGTGGATATTTAGTTCTCTATGTCGCCGACACTGCGGCAACAATCTGGTATAAAGCTCCGACGAGGTAGTTGCTAGAGCTTCCGATTGCCGATCGCGAAGCTAGTGGTCTAAAGCACCGAAGCTGCGGCAGCATAGTTGTTTAAAGTGCTGACAAGATAGTTGATAGAGCTTCTGATTGTCGATCGTGAAGCTAGTGGTTTATGTCGCTGACACTGCGGCAGCATAGTGGTTTAAAGCTCCGATAAAATAGTTGATAAAGCTTACGATCATCGATCGCGAAGCTAATGGTTTAAATATAGTTGCTAAAGCTTTCAATCGTCGATCGCGAAGCTAGTGGTCTAAAGCGCCGACACTGCGGCAGCATAGTGCCTTGAGGTTCTTATGCATTAGAGATTACTGTTTTCGATCGTCGACAAGTTAGTAATGGGAAGTGTTGATTCATTCATTCTTGGGGCTCTGATCGCCGATGCTAAGAAAGATTAATTGTTAGTGATGGAAGAAGCCGATACCACAGCAACATTCAAATATTAATCACTGTGACAAGTGTCAGTATCATCATGAAGGTGAATCATGGCGGCTTCTTGCAGAAGTGAGGTAATAATGATAGCAGACCATAATGAGACAAAGGCATTTCAAATCACGTTTTTTCCTAAAATACACGTAGAGCAGGTGGAGATCGTGGCGAAAAATCAGTACTTGAAAATCGAAATTTTGAAACAGAGTAAAATTAGGGCTTTGGGGAGCGGTCATTTGGAGTGTCAAAATGGTCAGAGAAGATTGGGGCATGCAGTTCAACACCTGATAGATAGGAGAATAGGATTCCAGCAGCTGGATTATTTGTTTTAACAAGTAGGATACAAACTGATTTCCAAGGTTTATTAATTTGGGGTTTTTCTAACAAAAGATTAATGACTGAATTAAGGGCATATTATTAGTTGTTAAGCCTAATTGATACTAAATGATGGATGCTCAATAATGAAGTTAAAATTATTGTCCAGCTTAAAAGACAGTCAGATTGTGTTGTATTTATAGAAGTTGTTTAACAATATCTTAAAATGAAAAAAAGTGGAAAGACCACTAGGGCAGAATCCTCAGACTTAAGTTGGGTCAAAAACTTTCCAGATTGTGCACAATTGTTTGCAGAAGAAGGATGGTTAGTGTTCTTTGAAAATATTGAAGGTTATCATTCATAGGTTCCTTACAAGTTTGCTCAATGTTTAGAGAAGGATGTAGTGTCTTTTAATACTTTGAAGTTCAAACTAACCAGGGAGTTACTAGCAAAAGCAACAGGAATTCTGGATGAGGGAGAATTCTAGTTCAAAAAGGTGCCCTTCACCTTTGATGCTCAGAGATATCTGCTTCCAGGTGTAGTAGCAGACTGGGGAAAAGGGGTTCCTATTCAAAACTTTAAACCTGAGTGGATTGACCCTATCAAAATCTTACAAAGTTATGTCACCTGTGAGGGGAGATTTGACTTTGTGTTTAAGTATCATTTTAGATTCCTTCAACATCTCAGTCATGAATCTAAAATGAATCTTCCTTTCTTATTTTTGAAAAGATTACAGAAGATGTCATGTAGGGTGAAAGAACACCAAGATCATACACAACAATCAGTTTTTCACCATGGGCTCATAAAATTGATCATAAGTACTGTATTGCAAAAAAGAGAGAAGACATGGGAACACTTCTTATTTTGGTCAGGTTTCAAAACCGAGAAGGAGGATCAGTCTCAGAAGAGACATGTAGATAAGGGTTAGACTTTTATTAAGAAACTTAGAAAGAATGTTATAGTCAAAGATGAAGAAGCTGATAAACCAAGAGAAGCTTCGAATCAGGAAAATGAAAACATTGAGTGTAGATAGCGAGTTAATGTTGAGGAAAGCAAAGTTTTATAGTCAGAGATGAAAGAAGTCGAGCCAATGGAAGATGTTTTGCCTACAGAATCAAATCAAGGTGAAGAGGAGACAGTGTCACGAAAGAAAAGAGTGAAGGTTGTTGAATTTGCTTCAATAACTCATCATGGAAAAGTTCTGAAAATGTCAGGAGAAGTTGGAGCAATCTGGAGACCTAAGACAAGGATGAAGAACAAGCTTAAGTTAAACATGAAGAAACTATTAAATGCCAAATTGGCTGAGAAAAAGGTTACAATAATAGAAGATTCATCATCTCAGTATCAAAAGAAAAATCAGTCTTTACTGATACTAAAATTTTAGACATTTTCATGGAGGTTCGAAAACAGATGATTCAGGAACAACAATAGAATGATATAAAGAATTCTTGTATGGAGAAAAGAGAGCTAATTGAAGAACAAGTTCAGTGCAGTATTGAAGCTAAAGAACAGCCAGAGGTTCCTATAACCTTCACAGAGCTTATAAATGAGGATGAAGAAATATACAAGAAGCTAAAAATACCATGGATACCTGAAGGGATGCAAACAATATCAGGAGATAAATGTATTGATTCTGAAAAATAAAATCTACAAAGGAGCATTAAGAAATACAAGCATCAAATTGAATATATGCATGAAACCAATGATGGATTAGTAGCTACAAATAGGAAACTTAGAGAAGACTTGGAGGAAGTAAACAGTCACTACCAAGAATTGATTGCAGTATCTAAAGAGGCTCTTAAAAGAAAAAGACAGACAGAGAATCAATTTACAGAATTAAAGTAGACTATCCAGGAGCTAACTCAGCAAAATGAAGAGTTAACAAAGAAATTTGCAGACTTGGAAGCAGACCACTTGAAAGCTAGAAGGAAAGCTCAAGCTTTGGAGGGAATTGTTCTATTAGCTGAAGCAACAAAAGACTAGGAGAGCAGTTATTAGTTAGTTTGAAAAGTTATTTTATTTTATTTTTGTATAATGTTAGTTTATATTGAACAATTCGATAGATGACCTAAAAGTAGTTAGGGTTCAGTTATGCAACTGCTTGTGAAAGAACGGGATAAATGTAAGTCTGAAAGAGGACAAGGGGTTCAATTTTTGCTGACAAGGGGAGGCTATCAGGCCTTGTTTATGAGCTAAGTGTAAAGACTCTTATGTGTTTTTGATGACTGAACTATGAAATATATGCACTATATGCCCTTTTTATTATTGACTGGTTTCATTTCTAATTTGTGTTAATTACTCAATTGGTGTATTCATTTCTTGTTTAATGTTTTTATGCTTGAAATGCTTGCTAACTCTGGGTGAAACTCAGTATTTTGTTTATGCTGCTGGATTATGGTTTATATGTTATACATCTCAGTGATTCAAATTCTCATGATTTAGTGTTTTCTTTGGTCTTATGAATGTTTTCCCTCTTGTCTTCAAGCTGTTCAACCAAAACCCTAGAAAAACCCTATTTTACTTTATTGTGTTTATTGAGATTGTGTTGGCTTGTTCTCTTGTAGTCTGGGAACAATTTATGGCACTAACACTAATCATGACAAAGCCCCTTTAATTAGCAATCAAAATTCAATAACTATTCCAAAAATAAACTCCACTAAAGGCCATTTTCACTTAATCTTGATTAACTAGTGATTGTGTTATGATTACGACACTTAAACAATACTGTTATAGCGGATTTCACCACACTAGGTGAATCACACATTGTATGGCCTTCCCCTGTCCCGCTGCAGACTCATTAGCCCCTATGGACCATTTTTTGTCTTTTGATGTATCCTTGACCATCCCTAAAACATTAGAAAAATGATATACGCGGCCTTTTCCCCAATAACCGTGTACATACGCGGATATTCCCTCTATAGTCGCGTACATCGGGATGTGTACATAATCCAAAACTGTTGGAGCGTTCCTTGACTTGAATCCGACTCATATGACTCTTGGCCTTCCATATGCCTTGAGATCGCATGGATTCGACCTTTCAGTATCCATTTGAAAAGCTATATAAGGAACCCATTGAGACATTGAAAACATAAGAGAGAATTGAGAGTATCGAAACTATAGTCCATTGTTGCCAGAACTATACTTGAGTCTGCATCCCTTTGTCCCTTTGGAGCACTGTTGTGTTCTTCCCAAGCTTGCCTTTCACTAGTGAGCTTGCTATCGGAGTGATGGAGGATTGAGGTGGTGGAGGCCCAAGCGGGGGATTCAGTTTCTCCGGTTCGCAGACGTGCCGTCAGAGGTTGTCACTTGTAATCTCTGATTCATATTAATAGAAATATCTTTTCCTGTCCAGTAATGTGTATTTGAATGAATATTGTATCCATTGGAATATGTCAAATGCTTATACATGATTGATTATATGTGCTAGAATAGATCTAACACCATGAAATATAGTATGCTTGTATTGTTTACTTGTTGTTGAGGACGTGCTATAACAATTCAAGCTGAAGATTGGAAAGCTCAACGGGGATCTACTTCAACCGTCCGGAATAAGGTACGAGGTTCGATCCTTTAGTGTTAGGTGTTTTTATTTCTATTGCATATTGGGAAAGATTGATTTCTGGAGTCTAGCTGTCTGTTGTGGTACCCCAAGCCATAGGAATTTCTCTCCGTAACAAATACTTAGCGCACAATTGACGGTACTTAACATAATTTCACTTGTTCATCATATAATCATTATTTATCAATCCTAATAGATAATTAACATATATTACCATGTAAATACGACCTAATTACCTTTTTCCAATTAATTAAACATAACAATTACAAAAATGATTCCACATGAACTAATTAACTAGTTGTTTAATCCAAACAACTAGTCTTGCACAAATTCGACAGGAAACCATGCCAATGAAACAAAATTTGAACCTACAAATATTATACACATATTTAATCATGCACATACAACAAATAAAATTTATATTTGCAAATCATATCATTTCGCATAAACGATGAGTCTTCCAACCAAATTCCAATTTGAGTAGATAACATTCACTTCAAAGAATTGAGTTTAAATAACTGAACCAAAATGAAATGCATCCATAAGTAAAGGAACACACCTGATAATTATCCACCTACAACAAAATAACATGTTATAAACAGAGCACATGGTTGTATCATTATGTTTTTACGAAAACAGAGATTTCAATCTACAACTAGTTATCAATTTTCACCGCAATGTATTTAATTTCCCATTTAACTTTTCAAATGCCAAATAAATATAAAATATGAATATAGTAGCTCATAGAAGGTGTAGCATGGGTAACCTATATTCCTATGTATGTGCCTTTTCTCACATATACACTCAATTAAAGAACTCACAAAACTAACTAATTCTACTCATCCAAATGGACTAGTAATTCTAGGAATGGATAGAATAATTAAATCCACGGCTCATAGAATCATTCAAATAAAAATAAAAATGTAAATTAAATGTTATATCTTTAATAAAATAGGTATATCTCATTCTAACATTTCATCAATAACTTTATATGCAAGGTCACAAATATATTCAAAACAATTCCATTGAAGGAGCTAAAAAATGGAAATTGATCTAGAATTTCGGTAGACTTTCCAAAACACTATAAATAATATTTACCCTAAAATTATCACACACATATCAAGTGTATTTAATAGGCATAAGCATAAAAAATAACAGTCAAGCATTTTTACAAACATTCCATGTGTCAAGTCTCCAAACTATGTAAAACAATCAAATCGAAGAACTAGTTTTCGAATAAAAAGTAGAAGCATCAAAGAGAAGTGTATTAAACCATTATGGGTATACTATACCATCAAAATGCACATTATATAATAAAAAGGGGTAAAAATGTCATTTTTTAGCAGAGGCGCCAAAGAATCATTTCCTCAAACAATTTGTGCACAAAATCCCCAAAAAATAGTTCCTAATTCCTTCACAAAATTTACTTGCATAAATTGATTGAATTCCATGAGAAATTTCTTCCACAAATAGCTCATGCATTTCATCAAACATTTCATGTGCATCCATAAATAAATCAGATCATAACCAAATAATTTAAATAAACATGAGATAAAGAACTTATCTTTTCCAAATACGCAACCAGAATCGACTATGCCATGTTCCACCCAGCTGTAAACACAATGCAAGCCAAGACTCACTTTGAAATAGTCACCCTCGATCCTGAACCATGATTCCACAAGAAAGAGTGTGTTCAACCATAAATTTTCTCAAGAAATCAGTCCAACCACAACCCAATGCCAAGTGTGGCCTCTACTTCCATTCCAGGGCAATTCCAATGGCTCCAAGACAACAGTTAACCCACAACCCGATGGCAAGTAGCACTTCCAATCTAAGGAAATTCTAGTGGCTCTAGGACAACCTCAAATACAAGGAAGTGGACCTCACTCCTACTACCAAACTAGAATCTCTAGAGGAAATACACAACTCTGTCCAACCTCAAGTTCAATGGCAGTGAACCTCACTCATGCTGCCAATCCAGGATCTTTAGAGGCAATTGTAGGACATACACTATTGGCTCCAGAGTAACTCATCTTGGGCACAAGATCCATAAGGGCGCAATGACCATTTAGGATCTTATACCAAGAGCAACAAAATCGAACCACAAGTTCCAAATACAAGCAAAAGAGAAAAAGCATGAACCAACACACAAGTGTGACTAGCCAACATAAGCAAATCAAATTCCTTCATGACAAATTTGAGTTGAGAGAGAGAGATGGACACAAGCATGAGAGTTACATTCCCAGAATAATAAACTGAAGTTACACATCATGTCGCTACATCAAGATACACACTAACCCAACTCAAGAGGGCACACTAGGTGAGAGAAAGACTCTAACACTAATGAAAATCAATCCCAGACTAAATGAAACTAAGAAGTAACATAACACATGAGGGTAGATAGCCAAGAGGGTCCACCAAGTCCAGAAGAAGGGTGTATAACATTGACATAGACGCAACACAAAGTTAACACTTTTCCCACAACCCCTTGCTCGTAACATCATGGTTCCTCATACTCTCTTTCGTGGTATGAGTCAATCCAGTTGTTTTATTTTATTAATTAATTAATAATATCCAACATAATAATAATAATGTGTGACGATAGTCCCGATACCTTGTGCCATGCATCCAACATAACAACAACAATAATATGTTCAGGGGAAAAGCAAAGGGCATTACATTAATTTTGAGAGATGGCAATAGATCATGATAGCACCACCACCACTAGAGCACACAACACTTATAAACACCATTTGGGGGGGATAATGTAGATTATAGGTGCACCACCACAACAGTTAGAGAAAGTCATTCACAATATCACCCTTTTGGGGAGAATTTTGTAGATTATAGGTGCATGCAACACTTATAACCAAAAACTTCACTAGTAAATGACAAGTCGCTAGTTTCAATATTTAACTGTCACTACCATTAATGAAAGGGTAACTTGGGTAGGCTATTGTTCCCTAGGAGAAGTTGATGACATGGAGGAAAATGAGGCAAAAGAGATGGCAATAGATGATGATGGCACCACCACCATTGGAGCAAAGATTAATTTCTAGAAATGGCAATAAATCATGATAGTACCACCACCAATAAAGCAAGGATTAATTTTTTGTGTGTACACACGCGCGTGTGTGTGTGTGAGTGAGTGACAATGACACAAGAGAAACCACAATATATAGCATCCAAAGTATATACATTACACTAGAGCTGTTATTTTAGATACCAATTTCAAGGTTTCTAAGGACATTACTAAAGCAATGAAGGGGTCTCAAGTGTGAATGTAACCATATAGACAAGTTATATATAGTCCTAATAGTGGATGTTCAAGAGATTTTTTAAGACTTTTCTATGAGTATTTCTACACTCATAATTAAAGGGTTTTTTTGGTCCACAAAGAAACATCATATACATTTCAATGGTGATATTATGGACATTTCTAGTGATGTTTTTTGTTTTAAATAAAAAACTACCACTTTATCACCCAATCTACCTCTCAAGTTTCCACTAAAATGAGAAAAAAATGCAAAAATATAAAGAATTCAACCATGCATTCTTTTGATGACAATCATGGTGGAAATTTGGGTGTTATCTTCTCTAAAAGCTTGGAATGAGAATATTACAAACCAACAAATTATATGACATGACAAATGTTGAATTCGTCATCATTAAATGAAAAATGAGAGATGTTGGTCAATGAAATTGACAGGTCCATAGTGTTATTATAGTATAGTAACATAATTTGAATTGTTTATAAAATGAGATTAAAAAAAATTGTTATCTTAAAACACAAAACATGATGCCAACTTGTATTGAACAAACAAATTGAAAATTATCGAGGTAAACATTAAAAGTGGGTGGCCCCTATCAAATAACTTATTATATATGCCATTGTTTGCAAAGAAAAAATATTGTCATGCAATTGAGCTCATTAGTAAGTCCTTTTAAAGAATTTACTTGCATCATTGGTCCATGATGGAGAATATATTTCAATCCTTGTGCAATGAGGTTACCAAGAACCTGGAGTTATGGAGAATATATTTCAATCCTTATACAATGAGAAGTTTACCAAGAACCTCGAGTTGTGGAGAAAATATTTCAATCCTCGTATAATGAGTTTACCAAGAACCTCGAGCTCTACATAAAGGTATGTAATTTATATTGTGATGATGATGATAAAATATTCACTTGGTTAGTTACAATGATTTTGATTAGAGAGACGTTGATAAAGGAACCTATATGGTTTAATAAAGAAAAACAACTATACACATTGTATATGAATGTTGATTACATGCCTTTATTCCAAATCAAGAAAGAAGCAATTTGGCTCTAGAAATTGCTTGATTAGTTTATGTTTAACAAAGATTAAGTTGACAATGATTTTGTGGCAAAGAAATTATTGTACCCTTTGCTTCTTTGGTTAGTCTTAGTCTTTCCGTTTTTCCAGTAAATTGAAACATTTACCATTTACCTAATTTGTTTATATGACGCTATGAAAGACAAAGTGGTACTAAAGTTAAATTGATGTTGAGAGAAAACTAAAGAACTTAAAAGCGTGAATGAAATTTATATGATGATTGGGGTTAATGGTGAACTTCAAACATATTTCCAAATGGAAGAGTGAATTGTTGATAGCCTAGTGGTATACACATGGTTACTATCTATTTGTTCAAATTTAATAAACGTAATAATAATTAATAAATATATTCATATTAATGATTTAAATTTAATAAATGTAGTAAGAATAACTTAAATGTAATAATATCACTCAAATTATATAACTGAAATATACATATTTTTTTTAAAGGAAATACTATATCACTTAACATAACTTAGATGTAATAATAGCTTAGTCTATAAATATAGACACATGTTTTTTGGAATAATATATCACTGAAATTATATAGCTCAAATGTACATTTGTTTTTTCTAGAAATACTATATCACTTATACCACTTAAATAATATGGGTGAAATGTGTTATACCACTTAAATGATATGGGTGAAATGTGTCAATAAGATGTTGTATATCTCTATTCGTAGTATTTAGAGTGTGATAAACCTCTATTTTATTAAATGTGACAGATAAGTATTATTACCAGATAGATGTATATTAAAAATTAATTTAAAAAGATTATAACACTTTTTTTTTCATATAAATATATATATTCGTATACTCGTTTAATGATATAGTTTTTAATTAACAAATAAAGTGGGATTCAATCAGTTACCATCAACACAAAATATAAAATTTCTGAACGGCTGATAAATCTAGAATTTACGATAATTTATGCTGGATACATCATCACCTTTTGGTGTCTAATAAAGTTTTAAACTAACCACGTACCTCTGATTTACATTGACCAGTGTCGATCTTACGTTTTCAAGTGGGGCTCTCAGATACGTTTTCAAGTGATTTCTATTTCTGATACGCTAGTATGTCATATTAATATGTTTCTTCTACATCAAACAAATAGAGTTACAGCGGGCAAGCACGAATAATAATTCCAATTGCATACTTGGCGATTTACAGGTCTGCCAACCATAAAAATGGTGGAGTTTTCATTGCTTCCTGTGGATCTTGGTGGTGCAATTTTCCTTCCTTATGGTCGGTCATCCATTTGCACTCATACTGTCAAACTGATAATATACAATCCCAATATTCGACAATAAAATGGTGGTGTTATCAATATTGATAAATATATTTATTGTTTTGGTAAAAAAAATAATTGAAGAGATATCAAGTTAGCTTGTGATCGATTTCCGAACATCAAACATCCTCTTTCTCTTTCTGCAGAGCAGCTTTGATTCTTTGTGCAGTGCATGAAATGAGTTTATTGACAGTCTCGACAGACTCCAATGTCAGCTTTGCCGTGGGGAGATCGTTAACTAGTATCTGAAATGCAATGGTCAACAGCGATCCTTCAACTTGTTGATTGTCAACATTAACAGATCGGCTTTCCGGCGGTCCCTCTGGAAGAATGACAAAACCAGAAGGAAGGAGAGCAACATTCACTGAGTCATTGCCGTTCATAACTTGATGAATAGCTGGAATTTCCACTGGAGCATAAACCACCATTGATCCATACGAGTCTGCACAGCTCTCTTGCAAGATTAATGTGTTGCTCTGATTAGAGGTTTTGGCCTGAAAACACGCAGCACTATCGCAAGTCAGAGCATGCTTTTATCCAAAGATTTGCACAACTAGATTTTGCAGATGATCAAAGCGATCAAAGTTTGTACATTGGACGAACTTACACTAAGTACAGAAACCCTGTTCCCACGATCCTTTCCGTTGGATATGTGGGTTACTTCTTCTATTGGGCATCCATTGGACAGTATATCCCACTGCATTTAAATACAAATTATCCACTGTGTCAAGAATAATATGGATTAATATGATGCCATGCGACAAATAAGAAAGAAGAGCGAAACCCTAGGGAATAAAGAAATGACTTTACAACGTGTTTGCACCTGATTAAATTACAGAATGAAAAACAAAAAGAAAAACAAGAACTGTGTTATTTCAATATATAATTAGCAAGATGCAATGCTGGCCAACCATGATGTGTATATGAAGCTCAAACTTTAATCTAAGATAGCATCTTACTTTGGAGACTTTCAGCATAATGATGGTTAGATCGATGTTTTTAATACTCACAAGTATGTTTTCTTTGGAGACTTTCAGCACAATGATGGTTAGATGGACGTTTTTTTATACTCACAAGTATGTTTTCTTAGAAATGCTTAGAAGACTTTCTCTAAATCTGTGGGCGTTCAGAGCTATAATAATACAGTTGCAATACTCTTACAAGCGCTAGAAATATTTGAGTTTTCTTTTCAAGCATGAGAACAAGCTATTTGATAATAAAAAAATTCAATTATGAGAAAAAGCAATTGATCAAGATTATATGGAGGTCTTACAAGCGCTATAAATATTTGAGTTTTCTTTTCAAGCATGAGAACAAGCTATTTGATAATAAAAAAATTCAATTATGAGAAAAAGCAATTGATCAAGATTATAGGTTCAGAAAAGTGAGTTTATCTAGATTGCTAATTCCCTCCATCCAACTGGTCTTGGCAAAGACCAGATTCAACAGTTGACTTTGCTTTTTGACCTTGACTCTGCTCTTGGACCATTGAATAGAAAGAATCAACAATGTGATGAATGATTCGATTCCCTGCATTCAACTAACAAGGAGCGGATTCAACAGTTAAATCTGCTGCTCCTTGGGGCTGAATGGAGAGAATCAACAATGTGATGGAAGGAATCAACAATCTAGCCTAGGGATTGAATGGAAAGAATCAACAATGTGATGGAAGGAATCAACAATCTAGCCTAATTTTTCTAGGTACTTATTTTTATCACCTTATCACAAAAATTTAAACTGCAGAACTTACCTCATGTTACAGAATTTAACCCTAAAATATACATATTACACATTGAAGACAACAAAAAAAAGTGGGTAGTCATACCTCGCTTCTAAATCTCTGGTCTCTTAAGAAGTCGAACAAGCGGTTTGGAGAAACAGGCAGCCATAGAGATGTTGCTGCACTGAGAACTACCCCCGGAGGTTCCCCAGGATCGTCCACGTTCTTTCTTGACATCACTCTAACATCGTCGTCGGCAGTGCCTTGACTAGATAGCTTAGTCCATGTATGCCTACTGGATGCACTCACTCCACAACAAAACTTATTTGTCATACGTTCAGCAAGTTTCATAAGGCTTCTGCGTCCGCTGGGCGTTGGAACAGCTATTATTAGCAAGTTAGAAAAAACACACACACACTTCGCATCAGTAGTAATCTAAAAGCATTGTAACATGAAATATAAGTAAACCAGTTATTGTTGTAAATACAAATTAAACCTACCTGCAAGATCTCCCGTAGGACCGTTTGTTGACATGAGAAAGGCAATCCTTTGGCATTGGCGCTGCAGGGTTGCAACCCAGCGTTGAGCTCCAAAAGCCATTCCACTGCTTATGATAGAACGAAAAATCCTGTGCACCCCAACATTATCATACTCCAAATGCTCCACCCATGTCACCTGATTGCAGATTACTATACAGTTGGATCAACTTAATTTTGTAGCACATACAATTGCTATTTGCAGGACATTACTGTGAAATACAAGATGAAAGAATGCGATATAGACCTTAGAGCGGTTATTAGGCATATCTCGTAACAGACAACCAGATGGACGTTTCCTGCATTTGGTTAAGGATGAATCTGGATTGTCTAATAAGCTGTCAACTGATACATCCACTACTCCCCACAAGCCATCAGCATGTTGCTTGCTAAATCTAACAAAATAAATCTCTCGTGTTGGAAGAAGAGGCGATAGAACTTGTAATTCGGCATACATCTGCATATATAAAGGCACAGTATGAACATTATTGGTCATATTATAAAGCCATATAAGTACCAACATCATAAAGAAGTGTTGTACAGTGGGGAGTAGTTATAGATAAAATATATGAGGCTAGCATACAGTAAGAAAATTGTATGATTATTTCACAATGATCTATAAAGGCATATAAGTAGCGGGTAGTGGATGAATGTTTTGGTTTATTTATATAGATAGATAGATAAGAATGAGGGTTATTTTTGTAGGTTATGGGTAAATATTTGTAATTGGACTGGTTTAGTCACTAGTGTTAGTAATGGTTTTACTTGATTTTACTATTTATTTTGTCAATAAGAAAGATAGAGAATAGGAAACCGTGATTATTTTGAATTGATATAGTATGTTCAACTTCATCTTCGTTAATAAAAAACTTCTATGAACTACTTTAGTATTAACCATCTCTACAAAAAGTCAATTAATTCTAATTATATCTATAACAATCCACTTTTAATCATAATTAGAAATCCAACAACTTATCATACCAATTGAAGCGCCCCATTCCGAGTGCCACCCACTCCGTTGGAAATCACATCCACCGTAGTAGCCCTCGATATTATGCATGGAAACGTTTCCATCCAGCGGTTCTGCAAATAGACGGTAGAAAGGAAAATGCATGAATTACATCGAACATACTTTTTATTTTTACCATTTTCTATTTTGACTTTTATGGAAGAGGAAGAATATCAAAGTTACATACTCACTTATATATGAAAAACAGTTATGGTGGATATATTTTCTCATTGTCAGATTTTAAAAGGTAAATATTAAAATATATATATAATTTATAATTACTTTATATGTATATTTAATATATATATTATCATATAATCAGTATAATCATAAGTAGAGTTGTTTTTGAATGTAGATAGACACAACTAAAGACTTAGTTTTGTAAAAATTAATGGCTGTTAAACAAAGAATTGAATATACAATTTTATATCCAGTATTCATAACAGATTGTTAAAGTTAATATAAATATAAAACAAATACTATTTAATAAATAAAAAAACAAAAACAAATAGAGAAATCTTAATCAAGATGCATTTAAGCATAACAAGATACAATGACCATGACCATGAAATGAATTGCTGGGTACATAGTTGGATTAATATTGTTGAGGGGATTAATATTGTTGATCCCATCAAACAAGTCCAAAATCTAAGATAATATCTAAATACATAAGAACATAAATAATTTGTTAACAGTTTATTTAAATAAATCTTAATCAAGGTGCATTTAAGCATAACAAGATACCATGACCATGAAATAAATGCCTTCTGTACAGAGATAATAAATGCTTTCTATACACAGTTGGATTAATATTATTAATCCCCTCATATAAATCCAAAATCTAAAATAATATCTAAATACATAAATATTAATCCCCTCATATAAATCCAAAATCTAAAATAATATCTAAATACATAAATATATATAAATCAACTACTCAAAAAAATAATAATATATGAAACAGCTACTCAATATAAAAGAGTGTAATATGTAAAAAGTGAAAAAGTTATGGTTGTTGTGAGGGAAGTTCAAGTTTGAATCCCAAAGAAAAAGGTCAAAGAGAGGTGTTAGCTGTTGTACTTTGTTAATTATATTAAGACTGGTCGGCTAACAGGAGGTACTAGCTGCTTGTACTACGTTGATTATGTCCTATGACTCCTATCCAATATTAAAACTGGCCTCGACCTAAATTCAAGTCGCTTAGTTCACCAAGCTGGCCAAGCTTGGTGGATGGGAGGATATCTGTCTATCGGTTAAAAAACTGAAAAAAAATAAAATAATGACAGACCTATTGCAAAAGATATCTTAACAAGTATCAACTTATACAGTATTATTTCTTTAAAATACTGACATCATGCCCAGTGACATTGACTAGATATAGATACCACCTGCCATCGTTATGATACAATATTTATGCATGGAGTGAGCTAGCTGTGGAGCAAAACTCCCTCCATCCGAAGGAGGAGGAGCAAAGTCAACGCTAACTTTGCTCCTCCTCCGTCCAATGAGGGAGGATTGCTCCACAGCTAGCTTACTCCTGCATGCATTGCCCTTTTCTCACATATAGAACCCAGCTGGTGATTGTACCCAATAACGAGGAAAAAATTGGAGCAGAGAGGAAGATATTTTTACATACAGCATTGATAAGTGTGTCAACAATAGTGGAGCTCTTCATGACCACTATGTCTGTATGCCTGGTGGCTTCAGTCCTGTGACCAATCGGTTTTGGGCCGATGAGCCTTGGAAATTCTCTCGAGTATTCTTCATGGTCCAAAGTTTCCATGACTCCTTCCGGGTTTCTCACCCACAGAGGTTCCTCCGCTTGACTTATTTTCAACAGCTCATCCATGGCAGCCAATGCTAGCTCTGTAACTTTAGATCTTTCTATACCCATCAGCACCATCGAACGTTGGTTAGTACTATTCATGGCAGCTGAATGCAATCCGCTTAAGCCCACTGTGAGGTCAAGCGAAGAATTGGAGGCAGGTGTTATGGATGAATTTGGTCGACCAGACATCTTCTCCACCAAAGCACAAACCCTGTCCAGCTGCACTAATAGAAACAATTAGTGATTAGTAGTCTACATCTTCCTCGACCTACAAATACTTCTCAATAATCGAGTTAATGATTATGCTGAAGTTCAATTCAATGCAGGATATAATGGCACATGCTCTAAAAACGTATTTCAAACAAATAGGTTACAAAATTCAAGAATGATATCAACCTCATCTTTCAGGCGAGCATTCTCATGTCGTAGCTGCTGTTCATCGAATGACATGACATCTCCATTAAGTCCTCGTCCTCCACAGATTGAACAGATTGGATTTCTTAGTGATTCTCTGAGAGACACGTTCTCCGATCGAAGCTGTTCGATTTCTTGCCTCAACAGCGAGTTTTCATGCCGCTCTTGAGTAGCCTGACGATTTTTAAAACATTTTGTTTTGAAGTTAGTGATATCGAAAAATATCAAAGTGGAAGAAAATTTTGCGATATAAACGTATGAACAGTTTGGACTTGTTTCAGTCATAAATGTGGTTGTCATTTGTAATAAAAAATTTATCAACTATAAACTACCAACCTTGAAGAATCTTATGCTTAAAATCGATGGAGGAATAATATTCTAAATTGTTCTTTTAATTATTTAAAATACAGTATCTGTTCTTGCTTAGTAAGCAAGATGCTATGTACCACGTATTGGGTAGAGAATTTGAACAGGCGGGAACCTTTCTTACTCAGATTGCAAGTTTTGAGTTTGTGTTTGCAATTTCCAACACATGTACCTAGAGTGGACTGTGAGACAGTGGACTCGGGCCCCAAGACAACCCATGACGGTGGCAGAAAGCTGGCTGACAGTGCTGTCTGGTTTTCTTCACCAGATGACAGAAACCGTGACAAGAATGAATGAAAAACTTAGTACTGTCAGAACGAATTAAAATATATTAAAATACATATATTTAAAATGATCTTTTATTGCTGTGTCGTTTAGTCTCACAGCCTAATGATTTGTTTGGTTTGTATTAACACCACATTTTTTATAACATAAGACTACTTAAACTAGAACGAACCGCTTTAAAATAAAGCTTAAGAGGATTTAAGAACGAACACCTTTAAAATAAAATTTAAGAGGATCTAACAAGTAAAGCAATGTTTGGCCGGAGTTAAATGGAAGGGTTGGTAAAGTCAACCAAATGGAATGGTTGGTAAAATTAATAAACTTTTAAAAAGAAAATTACAGTAGATCTGGGTGGGCGGACGGATGGAATTTGACGGGTAAATGCTCGTAGTGGACCAGTTTACGGAATAAGTTAGCTATGGAGCAAACCTCCCTTCATCCGACTGAGGAGGAGCAAACTTTCCTCCGTCCGCTCCTCCTCCGTCCGATGGAGGGAGGTTTGCTCCATAGCTAGCAACGCCCCAGTTTACCCGTTGAATACAGCTAAGATTTTAGGAAGACCGTTAAAATCTGGCTTAGAATACAAAAGAACGTTTCAGATTTTGATTGTTACCGGCAATTTTGACGGGTGTCCGCCATTTGAAATTCCTACGCGACCTGCACTGAGAAGTAACCCGTACCTAAATGGCTGATAGATACCAATTATATATTATTTGAAATTTTTTATATAAAATAAGGTAAGTTGAGCAAGATATTTACATGATGTAAGTAAGGCATTTATAAATTTGCTATTAAATTCAGTAATAATATTTGATACAGTAATAATATTTGATACAGAGAAATTTAAAAATATAATAATAAATACAATCAATTTAAAATAAAGAGATTGAAACTCAATGAAAAAGGAAATTGAAAAACATAAAATAAGATAATGGCAAAAAATTGAAAACTAAAGCGATGTTGCAGCACTTAAAACGAAAAATATTTAAAGTGTGAATTCAAGTTTACCATAGATCACTTGTCACTATAAACAAAGACTGAAAAATATAAATTAGAAAAAGGAAACAATAGAATGCATATAATAAAAATAAGATAATATAAATTAAAATAAACTGAAAATTAAAGTGAAGAACATGATACATTTTATAACAAGTTTATATTGATACATTTTATAAGAATTTAATAATTTCAATATAATGATTTAGAATTTTCAAATTTGAATATCAACTTTATTTCTAGAGCATATAGAATTATGCTTGAAGTAAATAATCAAGATGAAAGAATGGTAGCTATCCAAATATTAACAAGGTTGTAGTTGTAATAAGTGTAAACTTCACATGCTCCTCTCAAACACTGAACTAGATAGAGAAGGAAATATGAGAAAAGGGGCAAAGTTCACAAGTGACAGTTCATGAAAGTTTTCATATCACTGTTAGAGATATGAACTCCACTCTGAATATGTTATAGATATGAACTCCATTCTGAATAAGAAGAATGGGAGGAGAGTTCATATCACACTGATCGATATGAACTCCAAGGAAATATAAGAAAAGGGGCAAAGTTCACAAGTGACAGTTCATGAAACTTTTCATATCACTGTTATAGATATGAACTCCACTCTAAACAAGAAGAACGGAAGGAGAGTTCATATCACTGTGATAGATATGAACTCCACTCTGAATAAGAAGAATGGGAGGAGAGAGTTCATGAAACTCTTCATATCACTGTTATAGATATTAACTCCATTCTGAATAAGAAGAACTGGAGGAGAGATCATATCACTGTTATAGATGTAAACTCCACTCTGAATAAGAAGAATGGGAGAAGAGAGTTCATGAATCTCTTCATATCATTGTCATAGATATGAACTCCACTCTGAATAAGAAGAATGGGAGGAGAGATTTTAGAGTTACATTATAGATTGCCTGTCGCCTTTTTGTTGGTATGAGAATCAATATAATATGTTATAGATAACTTTACATGCTCCTGTCAAATACTGTGAACTAGATATACAAGGAAATTTGTGTTTGAACCAGATACACAAGGAAATATGAGAAAGGGACAAAGTTTACATAGCTGTTTCAAAGGCTAATTATCACAAGCGACAGTTCATGAAACTCTTCATATCACAGTTATAGATATTAACTCCACTCTGAATAAGAAGAAGAGGAGAGATTTTAGCTTTATATTAGAGGTTGCCTGTCACCTCGTAATTGATTTTGTTGGTATGAAGATCATAATATGTTAGAATATATTGAATATTGCAGATCAGCATCACAACGATTGGGAAATGATAGGAAACAAACTGCAACACCTGATATTATTGCAATTCTTTTAAAAAAAAGTATAACTGTAAAAACCATTCCAAAATACTATATAGTCGTAGAGAACAACAAATACTTCTCAAAGAGACATTGTAAACAAAACATGAAATAGAAATGTTTCTTGTTTACGGTGGAAGAAACATGAGATGAAGTGCAAGACATAAATTAATTGTATACCAAGCAGACTGAGTATTAATTACTTACTTTCAACTGTGTTCGACGGTTCTGAAACCAGAATTTAACTTGCCGAGGTGCAAGACCCAATTTTTTGCTGAGTTGTTGCCTTTGCTTCTCATCCGGATGAGGGAATTCCTTGAAAAGTCTGCAGAAACCCAAATTCCATAAACACCTTTCTCCCTTGGTGGATAAACATGAGTAGCAGCAAGTTCATAATGGATGAACAAGCATAATCTAATTTCTTACGCTTCCATTTCCTGGATTTGCTGAGGAGTATGCCTGTGGTAACGCTTCTTTCGAGGATGGTCAAGGTCTGCAATGTCATCTCCAGATCCACCTTCCATGTTCTCGCTACTCTCGTAATCTTGATCCTCATCATGCCCACTTCTGTTCTGCCCTTCACCGCCACCACCAGGCTGCACTCAAACCACTTCACAATTAACTTGTACCGTAGCCTCTCAATGCTAACATCCATAAATTTGTGTAGCCTCTCAATGGTTACATCCATTAATTTAACATTCACATAAATCTACTAAAAGAAAGGGATTAAAAAAGTTTAGAAGCTGCTAACCTTTTATCATTTTAAACTAGCCAACGCAAAGATAATCTTAGTACTTAGAGGACGAGATTATGAGACTCTATAATACTTGGAGGAAGAAGATTCTATAACACTAGGATAATACTGTGAGGAAGAGGAGATGAAATTCTACAGTGGTAAAAGTTATTTGAACAAGATAATTGTTTTGCTGTTTTACACACAGATACTTATAAAACAAATGTTTAACAAACGAGCTTATATACTTCACAGACGATCAATAAAGAAAAATAAATAATAGTAGCTGCTGATTGAAAATTCCTAACAAACCAGTATTCTCACTCCACAACCTATAAACTATTTTGTAGATGAGAAACACCAGATAATAACGCGCCTTGTTAGTCTGTATTTCATTAAAACAGGGAACATATAGAATAAGGTCCAGACTCACCAACATGAGAGAGAGCCCCGTTGATGAGAACAAATTGTTTGTGGTTCTGGACTTGACCGAAGAGGCAGTGACTCGAGCATGTGCCATTGTTGGAGCACAAGGCATGTTTTCAGAGAATTACCGAGTCATTTTAGCCAGTATCCTTCTCTCAAACCCTGTCACTTCCTTGCCTTTGCCAGAGAAATAGCATAAATCTTCATGACCTAATTGATATCATATCGACCGAGATACAAATAATCCTTCAGCCCTGAAAGATGCAAGAGAATATGTGTTCTTCCAGGCAAAATGAAAAGTCCTTTCTTTTCTTCAGAACCCAAATGGGTATATCTCAAAAAAAATCAAAACAATAGACCTGAGATGCCAATTGATTTAGTTCACCGGCATCCAGCCATGTATCATCCAGAAGCGCAGTATATGTAATAATCTGACAGATATTATATGACAGCCAGTCGTGGATTGCATTTAAGGATAATGAAGGCGCATCAATTGCACAGTAATAATTACGAGGGCATCTTAAAATCTTGTGATGAATCAGCGTGTATGGATTGAATGCACAAGCTGGTGAAATGACATGGATAAATCATAAAACCACATCTCAATCTCCTTTTTTGGGTGTGGGGGCTTATTCAAAAGCAAAAGCAGAAACAACCACCGAGATCATTAGTTGCAGAGCGGGGTAGAATGACAGGTAGAGGATCTCTGTATGATCCAGTTTGACCTCTGGATTTGAAGGGCAGTTTTCTCTTACGTCTCCGTTTATCTACTACAATATCGAATACCGGAAGCCCACTGGACTGGTAGTTGTTGAAGAGCAGATATATAAATAGAGTCTGATCGAGATCTCTTTCACAATCTTGTCGTATTAAATGTTTTTAACCGCAAGTCAATAATGACAGCAAGTATTAAGGCTGGCGGTGTGTTATTATATGTCGCGTATCATTAAAGATAGGGGCCATGCTTGTGCAAAAAGGAAGAGTACTGGATGGTGGAATAGCCATATATTTGAGGTAAGCCTGTGAAGGCTGTGATACCTTCACTTTACTTAAATTCCCTGTAAATTTTGAACAGTAGATGATAGGATTCAAAGGACGGTCGCGACATAAATCGCAATCGACAAAAACACCGAACAAAACAAAAATCAACTTCCAATACCTGATATATGAGGACATTAATATTAATAGATTCCTCGGTTTTATAACTCTCAGATTTAATATTATATAACTCTCACGTTATATCCACAACTCCATCGTAGTTACCTTGTTTTTCGTGGTTATGTTAACGACGGTCATTAAGTATTTATGATCATAAATATAACAATATAAATTATGATTTAACAGGTTTATAATATAATATAAGTATAAATTATGATTTAATATGTTTAAGTAAATTTGGATTAATATTTTAAAAAAATTTACTTTAGTTATTGGGTTATGATAAGTTTTGTAATTATTTTTGAAATGGTTACATAATATGTCCAATAATGAGATTTGAATTAGGGTCACTAGTATTATAACATTTATGTTAACAATTTTATTTATACTCAATTGATCAATGTTTTTGACCTTTTTTACCTTAAAATGGTATGAAGTCATTTTTTTTTTTAAATTTTATGTTTGAAAATATTTTAAAGAAGTATTTCTAAACTACTACACTTGTGATGACTTAAAAGGTTAGGAATGCTACTATTATAGTAAATGTTTTATAATTGCATTTTAATGTGGGTGCAAGCATTATGAGAAAGTGATTTTAAACTCCAACCCTCTTGGTGTCACCAAGATGACAAATTCTTGCATCCCATGGTGTTTTAGGAATTGTTTCATTATGGACCTCATGAGAGTTGTTCTTAGCATTGTTGTTTTTGTGGGAGAGATATTTTTTATCTTCTAAATTAGGGTTCAACACCTTCTTATAATATCTTAATTTTCTTGTATCCTTTAAATCTTTATCAAATTGCATCTTCTCCTTAAATTTAGATGTAATAATACTTTTAAAATGATCACTATTATGCAGAATAACCTCTCCATTGGATCCTTAGTGATTTAGCAAAGATTCGGCATCTTTATGTCAACCTCACTTAAGTCATAGGTAGTTTTGACTAGATTATGAAGTAATCTTAGGAAATCTATTGTCTCTCATGTTATTTACCTTTTTCTTATGCATTAGGTACTTTGTCATAGTCATGCTCTCAATAGGGAAGAGACTCGTTTCTATGAGGAGAATAGGATAGGGACTACTCCCTTTAATTTGAGGGTGTTTGTTATAAAGTGTTTTTGGATTTACTCTATCATTCTCCACGATTCTCTATATATATTGCAACCCCAAAATTCACATCTATATAAGATAAAATGAGTGATGAGAGTCTCAAAGAGGAGTTTCTTCCTTCCCAAAGCCAAAGGTATCGTGATTCACAATTGTTTTCAAGTCTATAGTAAGATTTCCACCCTCCACCAAACATTTTCTCCATGTTATAATTCTAGTTAAGCTTATGATGAAGATAAATTATGAGATATTTGTATGAAATGAATTATTCCAAGTTATTGTTGTCGTACATGAAATTATAATAAGTGATCTTTTAGAATTTGATTATCATAACCTTTGCTTTGTAATTGTTAATAGTCATACCATACTTGAGCAAAAATCTGCAATAATTTTTAGTTTCTAGCAGAGATCATAGGGAATCCTTGCCATAAGAACAATATGATCATCATAGAGAAGAAGGATGATGACTATACCATCCAAAATCGTGCTAACACAACTTGTCTCTTCCTAACAACCCTCTAGCTTGTCAATGTAGGGGATAGGGGATAACCTTGCTTGGCTCCTATATTACAATTAATTGAACTTTTAACACAGGCCTCAAAGTTCCTAAACTTGGAAAATAACATTCTCCTACAACTTTATCACCCCAACTCTCAACCCAAAAGGGACTTTTAGCTCTTCTAAACTATTCAAAAATTAGTTATAAACATTGTATCAAATGTTTTTCTAAAATCATATTCATATAATTGTAATATAATTTATTGTTTTGAAAAAAAATTAATATTTGTACATATTATACAATCCCAAAGAAAGAGTTTTCATCTAATCTTTATTATAATTATAAATTTTATAATTTTATAGTTCTTTAAATTGTGTCTCCTTTTCCCTTTTACCATGAAAATCATGTTTTCTATTATAATTATAAATTTTACAAATTCCATGTTTTAAATGGTGTTTACTTTTATTATACAACTCATAGTTTCTTTTTGTTTTAATAATATAATTTATTTTCATTTTAAAGATGGAAAATATAATTTTGATCTTCTAAATTAGTGTTAATAGTCTCTTAAATTTCACACAGATATATAATGGTATTTTAAGTATATTTAGAACAATTTTGTTTTTTTGTAAAACTATAAATTTATTATTTTATTTTTATTATTAAAATAAAATTTATTTTTCATAAATAAATAGCAGAATCACATTCTTGAGAGATATATGCATCACATTGCATAGATATGTGATTGTAAAGCATTCAAACATGGTTAACTATAATGGCTCCTTAAAAGAATAAAGAAAAATGTTTTTTCATTGAATGAAGTTATATTAACTCCTAAATATTGCCTTTCTTGCCTACCTTTATTTCACCTAGATCCATTACACTAGTGTCAGATCTACAACTACATCAACTGAGTTTCCAAAGACTCATTATTCATGAAAGGAACCCACTCCTTATCCAAATCAGAACTCCCTTATTCATGTGTTATTTTCGTTCCTCTTGACAAGGTGTCCATAGTTACCACCACCCCAAACGAAAGAAATCTGAAGGTTATCCAATCTTTGTTGTTTGTTATATATCATCATTCTTTAGTTTGTAATTTTCTTGATTGAAATTATCAACCTTAGTAGTGGGAAAATTTGTCAAACTCTCCTCTTCTTCATCCTTTGGTGGAGGATCATATGGTCGCCAAATTTTAGATTTGAAGAACTAATCATTTTTGTTTTTGTTTTTGTTTTGTAAAAATACTTATTATATTTACATAAACTTATTTACAACACTGAAGACATGATACAATAGGAGGGAATGTAAAAATATAATTGCATCAACATCCTTAACGGAACAAAAATAGAAGGAATGTGAAAAGGAATTTGCATGCTTTTCATAAGAGAAACTAAAACAAAAATGAAATTTGAATAAGCCTATGAATCCAATCCCTTGGCAACTTTGATTAATAGAAATCCTTTATCTAGAAGCTACATACATAACTCTTCTCTCCATACTTGAAAAAATGTAGATAAATAACTAACCTCACTTTTTAAAACATTTTTGCACCTAAGTTTTTAAAGAACAAACATCATTGAAATCCTCAAGCAGTTTCAAATAGCAGTAGATGAGGAGTGTATCAAAGATTTGGAATCAACCAACAAAGTTACTCTGCAATACATGCTCCAATGCAACCTCTTTCAAAAAAAGGTTGCATGATTAGATTGAACAAACTCCCAATAAGACCTGGTAAAAGAACATTCCCAAAATAGGTTCTTGATTGTTTCCAACTTGTGGGAGAGGGGAAAATTCTATCATAGAGAGCAATTTTTACTAGTCACTCATTCGTAGAAAAGCCCTAGTAAATCACTAAGCATGCCAAAATTTGAAGAACTTGTAACTAACCCAAATCAACAACACACTAGATGCAATATCTTGATCCATCATCTCTCTTCATATGTAGATACCCATCATGAAAAAAGAATAGTATCGAGTTCATGTCATTGATGAAGAAGGATGTACAACCTCTAAGAATTGTATTGGACTAAGGGGTTCCCAACGCTACATTCCCAATCATGTCAAACAAGGACAGACATGTCAATATTCATTTTGAAAATTTCCTCATGTGGAATAAGGTCAATTATTTCCATAATAATATGCATATCCATAGAAGATGAGGAAAACTCATGAGAAATGGGCCATCAGTCCTATCAAGAGCGAATATTGGAATTCCACAAGTCCCTCAAAATTTCCAATAAAAACCCATTCTTTTTATTCAATTGTCACCCTAAAAAATGAGGAATGTTTACAACACACATGCCATACACCTTTCAACTCAAAATCAGTATTCTAGACAAATAACATCCTTCCTAGCTACCTAACATATGTCGCTGCACAAAGCCAACTACCTTTAGACTCTATGTTTCCCAAACGAGTATAATGTCCCCAAATTGTGCTAAGGGCCAAAATGGCCTAAGTCACTTGGCCATATTCATGATAGACTGTCAAATTGGTGCTAAGGTCAATTAATTGCTAAGATTAATGTCCAAAGTTGAAAATAATGTTATATTGGAGAACATTGGAAAAGGTAGGCACATGAAGGAGATGGTGGGCCAAGGTTGACTAATCAATTAAGCATGTGATCAAAATTATTGGTGAAAATAATCCTAAGGTAGCTCAAGAGGGATCATAGATGGACGGATAAGCCCATATGCGTTGTTTCCTTTAAGGGATTTTGGAAAAGCATACAAAAGAAGGAAAAGCATCTAAAAGTAGCAAAGAAGGAAAGAAACTTAAAAGTAGAAAGGGAAATTTTCCATATTGTTGCAAAAGGATCAAGAAGGATTAGCAACAACCAAGAAAGCTTCAGGGTCCAAATTTAGCAAAGGAAAGTAGCAAGCATCAAAGAAATATTTTCCTAATTTTGAATTAGAAAGGGGGGATAACTTTTATTCTCTCATGAAAAGGATATTAATTATTATTTAATTATATTTTCATGAGAAAAATCTAGAAGGAGGAAAAATCTAAGAGAAGTTTTTAAAATGAGTATGAGATCCTCCTTAAACAATCTTTGGTTATTTTATTACTTCTTTTTTTTTTAAGCTTTTCTTCGCTTGGGTGATGTGCCCCTTGCAACCAACTGGAAGATGTGTGTTGGAATATATTAAACCCACTCAATACTTAGGATAAAATAATTAATCATTATTTGATTAAAAATCTACCCACTAGCTTAATTAGTTGGCATCCACTTGCACCTTAAAGTCAACACATGCCATGTATACCCCAGGAATGCTTTATTCCTAATTCTGGGTTGATATTGACCACTTTATGGAGATCCAGAATTGGTAACTACGCTTTACTACAGATTTGGCTTTATTCTTCCTTATCCTACTTTTTTGTGGATAAGGTAAAGCTAGTTAACTAGGAAACTTGGTTCTTTTGTTGTCAACCCATCCTTCATGACTTTCTCTCCATTTACCAGAATTAGCATGTTTTTCCATCACTCTTGACAACTCACTCATGCTTTTTCTAATTCGTGAAGTCCTTGACTGATTTGGTTAGTGCTTTAGCCACCAATGGGGATTTATCATATTTTGGTAAGTCATTCTTTGATATTGACCACTTTATAAACATCCAGAATTGGTAACTATGCTCTACTGCAGATTTGGCTTTATTCTTCTTTATCCTACTTTTTTGTGGATAAGGTAAAGCTAGTTAACTAGGAAACTGGGTTCTTTTGTTGTCAACCCATCCTTGATGAATTTCTCTCCATTTTCCAGGATAAGCATGTTTTTACATCACTCTTGACAACTCACTCATGCTTTTTCTAATTCATGAGGTCCTTGACTGATTTGGGAAGTGCTTTAGCCACCTATGGGGATTTATCATATTTTGGTAATTAGGCCTTTTTGAGCTTTATGAGTTGTCTCCATACAACTCTATTTTCCTTTATAAGTATGTATTACCATTGAAATAATATCAATTATCATTTATTGATCATTCATTAATGTGTTTTCATTCATTCCTCTTCTTCTCTCCTTATGTTAATTCTCTGAAATTCCCAATGAGATATCTGAGGAGGAGAAGTGCCTTTTCCACCGAGGATTTGATACCATATTAAATTGAGCACATAGATATGTGCACAAACACACAACTCATAAGATAGATCACACAATTTACTCGGCAATTGAAGAATGAAAAAGTGCAAAAATGGCTTGCAACTGTGAATGCTTTCATTAATCAAAAAGTAATTAGATGATAAATTACAAGGTATCACAATGGCTAAATAGCCACATGCAATTCGAATCCACATGAGGAAATTCGGATCGATTAGACTCTACTTGACTGTAGGTAACTAAGACCTTTTCTAAATCATTATCAGGGGACTCAATAGTTAACTGACCTTGTCTAAATCATTATCAGAGTTCATCAGAGTTCTAAAACACAACTCAAGTGTCTAATTTAGTGTTAACTGAGGCTAACTGACTATGGTAGGTGAGGAATGTGCCTCTCTTGCATGAATCCATGCAAAACTAGTGCTAACTAAATGTAGAGCACTAGAACTAAATGTAACGAACTCCTAACTTAGCTTAACTAGTCACCAACTCAACTCAATTGACCTTGGTTGGTATCGACACTCCCAATGGATCCTAAATTGTAGGGAGTGATCTAGGAGGCTCCTAAAATGATGCATGCAAGTGCAATCAGTGGCAGTAGGCCTCATTTAGTGTTCCCCACACTTTAGTAACTCAAACATGTGCCCCAATCAAGCCAAGTGGACCTAATGGTGCTAGTGACTAAAAATGGATTGGATGGACTCCCAATTTAGACATGACTCCTGATTTAGACATATGAACAAATTAGACAAGGGAGGATTAATAATCCTAACATTTTTATCATATTTTGGTAAGTCAGCCTTCAATATTGACCACCTTATGGACATCCAGAATTGGTAACTGCGCTTTACTGCAGATTTGGATTTATTCTTCTTTATCCTATTTTTGTGTGGATAAGGTAAAGCTAGTTAACTAGGAAACTGGGTTCTTTTGTTGTCAACCCATCCTTCATGAATTTCTCTTCATTTTCCAGGATTAGCATGTTTTTCCATCATTCTTGACAACTCACTCATGCTTTTTCTAATTCATGAGGTCCTTGACTGATTTGGGAAGTGCTTTAGCCACCTATGGAGGTTTATCATATTTTGGTAAGTTGACCTTTTTGAGCTTTATGAGTTGTCTCCATACAAATATATTTTCCTTTATAAGGATACATTACCATTGTAATAATATCAATTATCATTTATTGATCATTCATTAATGTGTGTTCATTAATTCCTCTTCTTCTCTCCTTATGTTAATTCTCTGTAATTCCCAGTGAGAGATCCGAGGAGGAGAAGCAACTGGAGATCTAAGGAGGAGAAGTGCCTTGTCTGTTGAGGCTCTGATACCATATTAAATTGAGCACATAGATATGTTGACTACCACACAACTCACAAGATAGATCACACAATTTACTCAGCAATTGAAGAATGAAACAATGCAAAAATGGCTTGCAACTATGAATGTTTTCATTAATCAAGAAGTAATTAGATGATAAATCACAATGTAATAAAATGGCTAAATAGCCACATGCAATTCGAATCCACATGAGGAAATTCGAATTGATTAAACTCTACTTGACTGTAGGTAACTAAGACCTTGTCTAAATCATTTTCTGAGGACTCAATAGTGAACTAACCGTGTCTAAATCATTATCGGAGTTCATCGAAGTTCTAAAACACAACTCAAGTGTCTAATTCAATGTTAATTGAGGCTAACTGACTGTGGTAGGTAAGGAATGCACCTCTCCTACATGCAGCCATGCAAACCTAGAGCTAATTGAATGTAGAGGACTGGAACTAAATGTAATTGACTCCTAACTTAGCTTGACTAGTGACCAACTCAACTCAACTAACCTTGGTTGGTATCAGCACTCCCAGTGGCTCCTAAATTGTAGGGATTGATCTAAGAGGCTCCTAAACTGATGCATGCAAGTGCAATCAGTGGCAATAGGCCTCAATTAGTGTTCCCCAAACTTTAGTAATTGAAAGATGTGCCCCAATTAGGCCAAGTGGACCCAATGGTGCTAGTGACTAAAAATAGATTGGATGGACTCCTAATTTAGACATGACTCTTGATTTAGACATATCACCAAATTGGACAAGGGAGGATTAATAATCCTAACACCCCCTATGAATGCTAACTTGGAAAATATGTGGTCCCTGGTAACTATGACCATAGGTCACCCATTACATCAAGTAAAGTAAAGTAACTGCTCAATACAAGGAGATGGTGAAAAATACACATGGGAAAAAATCCCTCCATCTATCTAAGCAGATGGAATCTAGATTCAAGTTGGAAAAACTTGGAAATATGTTGCTGCAATCTTCATCTCTGTGATGTAGCAAAGAAGCATGAATGGTGTTCTGTGCACATGTATTCTGGGACCTGGCATGTAGACTTCTCCTTCTGATGGAAAGAAGGAGGAATGTAACCTTTGCCTCTTTCTGGCTAAAGAGGTGTATGATTCACTCTATTCTTCTGAAGGTAGTGTGACTGATTAGACCTTGCCATGTGACATCTTACAGGAAATTTGTTGCATCTCTATGAAGGAGGTAAGATTGCATGGCATAGCGCAAGCCTTCTCTGTCTTCTGAATGTTAGATGGATTTCCAGTCATCTTCCTAGCTTTCTGTTTGGAAGTAGGGACCAAATCTGAATCTGAATCTGAATGAATATTAATCTCATGAATTGATACAACTGGTTCTGCAATACTAGTGGAAACTGCATGAGAAGGAGATGGAATGTTTTTACCTTCCCTTTGAGAGTGCACTGGTTCTGAAAAAGGAATGTAGTGTGGGAACTCATATTCCTTTGAGGCATGATTTGCAACACCCTTCTCTATGATGTTACCGGTAGAGATATCTGTGATCTCCATTGAGTCGGGACCAAATATCACTCACTTTGGAGAGCTAGTATGAGTCATCTAGTATATAGATAATAAGTTTAAAGTTGGGAAGGGAACATAGAGCACATCTTTGAACCTTCCATGTTCAAGCTTGATAGAGCCCTTCCCTTTGGTTTGAACTTTACTATTATTTCCTAGCTGAATACTAGGACCATCAAAAGACTGTAAAGAAGAGTATGATTCTCTAGATGCAACCATATGATTGGAAGCTCCATAATCAATGAGCAAGACATCTGTTGTTGAGTAGCTGGCCTTCAGAGCATGGCCTATTTCGAAGCAATCTTCAGTTTCTTATGTGTCTTCTGTCTGGTCACCCTTCCTTGCGCTAGTAGGTGCAGCAATGTTATGTTTCTTTAGAAGAAGAGTCATTTCATCAATTTGTCTTCTCATGCAGGAGATATCTGGATGAAATCCCCTTCCATAGTAGGAATAAAGGGTCTTCCATTTGAAATTATTCTTGCCTCTCTTCAAACCTGAAGGCTCATTTGACTGCTCTTTCTTCATAGGAGACTCATCTTTTTTCTTCCCTTTGTCATCTTCTACCTTACCTCCTCTTGCAACTAGTACTTGATCTTTGGGAGATCGAATGATCCCCATTTGGATCAACTTTCCATTCTCATAAGTGAGATATTGGATGAAAGCATCAAGATTGGGCATCTTCCAATTGGAGTGGTGACCTTCACTATTTGAAAGGTTGATACAAAGATTGAGTAGTCTGCACTGAGTTTTGAGAGAATGTCAAGGATGAGCTAATCATCCTCCTTCTCCAACTTGCATTGCTTCAACCTGTATATCAGGTTCTTGAATTTTGTAAAAAATTCATTCATTGTTTCAAAGTTGGATGGATTAAGAGAGATCGGCTCATTTTCTAGCTGATGGACCCTCATCTCATCCTGCTTATCAAACAAGGAAGCAAGCTTTTCCCAAATCTCCTTGGGAGTCTTCAATCCTTTGATGCGGAAGCAAAGATCTTGAGAGATTGAGAGAGACAAGTATCCAAAGGCTTCATCAAGCCTGTTAAAGTACTTTTCTTTGTCATGATTAAGAATTGTCTCTACCTCTATCTCTTATGTGAGTCTGAAGAGCTTCTTGGGGCAAAGAAGTCCCTCCATGTCCTCCTTCCACTGGTGGTAGTTGAAGGAAGTGAGCAACTCTATTGGATGGACCATTTTGAATGCAGCAAAGAGGAATGAGCTATTTTAGCGAATGCAGTGAGGAGAAAGCATTTCTTGTAGTGAATGTAGTGAGAAGAGCTGATAACCTGTAAATCATGCAATCAAACATACAAAATAAGGTCAACTACCTGCACATTTTAGGTTTTCATCACACCCATCATAATTGATCAAGCAAGCTTGATCAACAATTCCTTAACTTGGGGTATTAAGTGGTAAACCTTCTGCTTCTGGTGCAGAGTAGGAATGCAGAAAGTTGCTAAAAAAAAATGATCCAACTGGAGATATGGGGAGGAGAAGTGCCTTGTCCCTTGAGGCTCTGATACCATATTAAATTGAGCACATAGATATGTGGACAAAGACACAACTCACAAGATAGATCACACAATTTACTCAGCAATTGAAGAATGAAATAGTGAAAAATGGCTTGCAACTGTGAATACTTTCATTAATGAAAAATAATTAGATGATAAATTACAATGTAATACAATGGCTAAATAGCCACATGCAATTTGAATACACATGAGGAAACTCAAATTGATTAGAATCTACTTGACTGTAGGTAACTAAGACCTTGTCTAAATCATTATCAGAGGACTCAATAGTTAACTGACCTTGTCTAAATCATTATCGAAGTTCATTAGAGTTCTAAAACACAACTCAAGTGTCTAATTCAGTGTTAACTGAGGCTAACTGACTATGGCAGGTGAGGAACGTGCCTCTCCTACATGCAGCCATGCAAACCTAGTTCTAAATGAATGTAGAGGACTAGAAGTGAATGTAATTGACTCTTAACTTAGCTTGACTAGTCACCAACTCAACTCAACTAACCTTGGTTGGTATCGACAATCCCAATGGATCCTAAATTGTAGGGATTGATCTAGGAGGCTCCTAAACTGATGCATGCAAGTGCAATCAGTGGCAGTAGGCTTGTTATAGCTCAAAATGACACATCTCTACCTATGATCACTTTCTCATGATTCCGTCGCATGTCGACACTTCCATGACGACACTTCATGAAAAGTCACCGAAAGTCACTAAAAAAACACCTAACTTGGAGGACCCATATCTTGAGTTATGTAACTCCATTTGACCTCATATCTACACCGTTGGAAAGATATTTTTGTTAGCTAAAACTTCCAAGAAGACACGAAAGTCTGAAAATACCTAGAAATACCCTAAAAATGAGTTTTTTGTCTGTACGCGAGTTTCCTTAGGGCAAACCTGCGTACATACGTGACTTGCTCTCTGTAATACCTGCGTACATATGCGAGTTTCTATATATCCACAACTTTCTTTATGGAAACCCACATTTATTTCTCATGTACGCGAGTATTGTTTCAGCAACCCGCGTACGCCTCTTAAAAATGTCAAAAAACACGTCTTTTGAATTTCGGGTAGTTTGGGTAGTTATGCAACTGACTCCTTCAGTTGTAACTACTTTGTCTTTGCCCCTAGCTCTTCCTTAAGCATATAAATAGAGGTAGGGAGGTCCATGAGAAGGCACTTGAATCTTTCCATTGTTATGCTGGAGGATTTGGAGCTCTCTTTGCCCACACCTTTGCCCTATAAGCATTCTCCTTGTGTTGCAGAGCTTGGAGGCTGAGTTGCTTGGAGAAGAGAAGTAGCAGAACCGGAACAAGGTTTCATGAGGTGCCGAACTTGAAGAGAATGTATATTTGTACTTGTTTTCAAGATTAATAAAGATGTGATGTCCTTCTTCTTCCCAAATCATTGTTCAATGTGTGATTGAATCTCTGTTTATGATCATATGATGATGTTATTCAGATCATTAGTTCATGTTTCTTTGATTATCATTAATTTATATGTGGTCATGTTGGTTTGAGGAAGGTATAATTTGTTTTGCAGGTCTCTTGGGGAAGAGGAGTAGGAGAAGGGCTAGAGAAAGCTTGGACCAGCCTTCAGTTAATCAGGTGTGGACCTTTCTTATCTCTAAAACTTGCTTATACATACTTGCAGAACTATATGCATCCACCTTTCAACCCCAGTATGTTGATGGCCTCTTAAACCCTAGCCATAGGACACTTTCCTTTACAACAGAACTGGCGACTCCGCTAGGGATAGCCTTGTCTGTTTGGGGTTTCTCTGTCTTTCTTTCAGTCTTTTGCATTGTTTCAGGTCCTTGTTGCCACTTAGGAACACCTTATAAGTTGATAGAACACCTCCCCTACCTCCTTAAGGCAGTTTTTGACCTTTTTTGGGAGTTTTTCCACCCATACGCGACTTGCAGAATGAACAGTCGCGTGTCTGTTTTGGTACACGCGACTGTCTATACTGTCAACCCATGTATGATACGTGACTTGTTATTTATACAACCCGCGTGTGCTTATACACATGACTTGCTGTATTGGCAACCCACATATGACACACGACCTGTCAGTAGTACAACCCGTGTGTGCCCCTAAAACAGTGTTTTTCCTCATTTTTTGTGGTTCTTTCTACTGTTGTGGGCTGTTTGGTAGGTCTTTTGGTGTCCTATGTAGGTGAATGACTCCAGGGAGTTAGTGTCATCCTTTTTGGTTGTTCTTTATCTATGTGGTAAGCCCTTTTATAGCATTAGGGTTTTCTCTTTGCTCTTTCCCCCACCTCCTTTGCTTGGTATGATTTTTGGCTTATGTTTTTGGTCAGCCTTTGTTAGTGATCTTTGTTTGATTTCAGAAGCTTGTTGGTGTTGGTTTCCTTCTTCTTTTTTTGGTTAACTTCACCATGCCAAAATAGTTGACTTGTCTTTTATGCAAGCCTTCCTTCCAAGTAGGGTTTCTGCTAACTTTAGGGCATTCTAGAGTTTGTTTGGTGGTTGTATAGAAAAGTTCCTTTTGCTTTGTTCTTATTATCTACATACTTTGCTTTGTAGGTAGTTTTTATTTTTCATTTATAAAAGAAAATTAAAAAGAACGTATACTTGTTTTTGCTGCTTTCCCCCTCACCTCCTTCTTTGGCTTGACCTTGTTGGACAAGGTACTGAGTAGCCTTTGTTTGTAGGTTTAGATTGATACTTGGGACTTCTTGACCTTTGTTTATGTCAGTCTTTTTGCTTAGTCTCTTCATTCCAAATTTGTTGGCTTGTTTACCTTTGTAATCCTTCTTTTCAAGAGAGGTTGATATCTAACTTTAGGGAAACCTAGGGTTTGTTTGTGGGGTATAGAGTAGTTGTCTATTTGCTTTGCTTATAGTACTTGCTTGCATTAGTGGATAGGCTATTTTTTCTTTTGCATTTATAAAATAAAAATACAAAAACACATGTTTTAAGCTTTATATGCACGTAGATTAGGTTTTTAGTCTAGATTGCATGGCATATCATTGTTTTTGAAAAAATATAAAAAGAATTTGTTCTTTTGTGGCTTTCAAGTTTTCTATTTGAAAAATAAAGAGAATAGTTTTTGCTTTTTGCATTTCATATCTCTTTGCTTAGTCATTTTGTTTCAACTTTGAGTCCAAACACCACATAAGTTTCATGCCATTTACCCTCTGACTAAAAACAGCCCCTAAAATAAATGATATAATTTAAAAATTATTAGTAAGTTTTATTTTATAGGGACATACACCAACTAGCTTAGGCTAGACTTGTGGATTAGGGAGTTTTAACTCTCCACAAGTATAAAATTTCAGACATAGTTGGCCAATCACTAGGTAAACCCTTTTCTACATTGATTGTATCTGGGAGGCTCCTCTCAAATGGGAGTTAAGCACGAGGCTGCGTGGAGACTTGGACTGAGGAGATAACCCTCCGATTCCTTGTCAAAGCATAGACCAAGGTTTTTGCGCATCTGGGGATTCTGTCTTAGACAGGGTTTTGGGCTTTGCTACCCTTCCCATGCATACAAACCAGGCTTGTGATTCTCCCCCCAGACTATTAATATAGTTAAGGTAGCCTTTAGTCTCTTTGACATCTAGGGTTCATACACAGGTACACCGGAAGGCTATTTCTGGTTGACCTTGGATGGACTTGGAAGGTAACCCAGGTAGAAGGTGTGGGAGGGCGGTGGTTGATTCTTCCACTTGTGCCTAAGAACATCTACAGGGATGCCAAGTAACTGTCTATCAGCTTTCTTTTGGAAAGAGTATCTTATACCTGTTTGTTTGTTTGGATTTAGGAATTTTTAGTGAGTGTTGTGTGGTTTGTCTGTACTTAGTGTGCCTTTAGGTGTGTGCTTTGTAATTTTGGTTTCCTATCAACCTCAGACTTTGTCTCCTAGTTTGAAACTATGGCTAACATCCCTTCAAACACCAACCAAGAGATCCCCATGTTGGGAACTCCTTGTACTATTCCTCTCATAGGGAATGTTGGTGTTCCCTTGATGGCCACCCTGAATCTACCTGGATTCACCCTAGGGCTACCGATGTGGTTGTTTTTCACTCCAAGTGTCCTGAATGCTCTTGATGCTTCTCAAGTAAGCTCCTTATATCAAGGGCATCAAAAAACTGCTTCCCCTTCGCCTGTAGTTGATTCTCCTCCTCCTTCTACCTCATGCGGTTAAAGTACTGATACTAGTAACCGGCAGTCTAAAAGGAGTAAAAGAAGGAGGAATAGGAAGAAGGCACATAAGCAAGGGGGCACCCATTCAACCTCTGCAAGTCAAGTTGAACCTCACCACCCAGCCTCTGCAGTTCATGCTGGGGGCACCTATCCAACCTCTGCAGGTCATGTTGGATCTAAGCATTCAACCTCTGTAGGTCAAGTTGAACCTCACCACCCAGCCTCTGTAGTTCATGATGGGGGCACCTATCCAACCTCTGCAGGTCACCTATCCAACCTCTGCAGGTCATGTTGGATCTAAGCGTTCAACCTCTGTAGGTCAAGTTGAACCTCACCACCCAGCCTCTGCAGTTCATGCTAGGGGCACCTATCCAACCTCTGCAGGTCATGCTGGATCTAAGTACTCAACCTCTGCAAGTCAAGTTGATCTTCACCATCCAGCCTCTGTTGATCATGTTGGTGGGATCCTTCCAACCTTTCTAGGTCATGTTGGATCCAGTCACTCAGCCTCTGCAGTTCATGCTGAGGGCACCTGTTCAACCTCTGTTGTTCAAGTTGAACCTCCCCATCTAACCTCTGTAAGTCATGTTGGATCCATCCACCCAGCCTCTGTTGTTCATGCTGGGGGCACACACTCAACTACTGCAAAGCAAGTCATGCTGGGGATAGTCTCTCAACCTTTGTGGTTCATGCTGAAGACAATCCGTCAACCACTGCGAGTCATGTTGACACTATTGAAAAGATTACCTGTTCAAAACATAAGCCCAAGTTTCCTTGTAAGCTTTGTGAGGGATACCACCTTACTCATAAATGCCCTTCTATTGCGGAGGTGCGAAGAGTTTGGTTTCATGGTCATCCTATTTTTGAACATTTTAAAGCTTTTCAACAACCAACCTCTTTTAGTCAGGTTGGACCCAGTCACCCAGCCTCTGGTGTTCATGCTGGGGGCAAACTATCATCCTCTGCAGGTCATGTTGAGAGAAAATAGTCAGCCACTACTAGTCATGTTGACACTGTTGAGAAAAATAGTCGTTTGAAGTGAAAACTTAAGTTCCCTCGTAAGTTATGCGAGGGAGATCATCTTACTCACCAGTGCCCTGCTATTGCAGAGGTGCGAAGAGTGTGGTCCAAGACTCAAGAATTTCCTTCTCCTGAACAACCTATAGTTTCTCAACAACCTACTCAACCTCTGGTTGATCAAGTGGTCAAACAAATCTCAGATTTGGTCGATCCCACTCTTCTTTCGGAGAGTGATCCTAATGTGACTGAACCAATGTCATCTTTGGTCAATCCCACTCTCCCTTTGGAGAGTGACTTTCTCAAAGCGGTTGAATCGATTCCATTGTCGATCAATCCCACTCTTCCTATGGAGAGTGAAGTGTCTGCTAGTCACATTTTCTTCACTGCCAGTTCAGAACTTACTGAACAAGGGGGCACTAAACTCGTTTCGGATCAACCCCCACCAAGCTCTCAGATTGCTTCCTTTGATTGGGATAGCCTAGTTGAGCCGCGCCTTCCTTCCGATGCACCTTTCCAGATAAAGGTCAAAGTTGAACAATACACGGTTTCTCGTTGTATTGTTGATGAAGGAGCCTCAATTAGTATTTTGTCTGCTCGTGCTTGAAGAGGCATGGGATCTCCCAGCCTTGTGTCGACTGCTAGTCAATTACTGGTGTTTGATAGAAGAACTTGTATAGCCTTGGGAATTCTTACTCAAACACCTGTTACTTTGGGTGGGAAGACCATCTTAGTTGACTTCATGGTGATAGAAGACCCCTTGGAATTCAATAATCTCCTTGGACGTGATTATGTCTATTCCATGCAAGCTGTGGTGTCAACATTCTTTCGTGTGATGTACTTTAATCATGGCGAAGAAATTGTCACTATCGATCAGTTAGATTTTATTGATCCGTCTCCTGACTCGACTAGAGACCAGGTCTTTCATTTATTGATTCCCAGTGTTTCTGTAGACACTACCCCGCCATAGGTGAGCTATGTGGCCTCATGTCCTCTGTGTTCAATTGCTACTAAGAAGCAGCCTCTGTTTTCATGCTTACCTTCTCAGGACTTGGTCCCAGTAGTTGAACAGGTGAGTCATCCTATAAAGACTATGGAGCATGCTCTCCACTCTGTTAATCCATTTGAAAGTTTAGAGATGTGTCCTATCTCGGATGATCTCCTTCCTTCGAATGAAGTCTTCCTAGAGTATTTGATACAGTCTGACCTTCTTTTGGATGTTGGTTCAGTTGTGACTAAGTCTAACCCTGATTTTCCTAGTAAGCTTGACCTTTCTTCTTATGTTGGTCTTGTTGAGTCTTTTGACTCTTCCTTCGAACAGCAAGTCAGTGATCCTGATGAGTTTGATTTTTCTTATGAATTTTTCAACTCCTGTGATATTGAGTTTGTTCCTGCAGACTCTATATCCCTTGTTGATTTTTTCTCTCCTTCTAAGGTTGATCTTACTGATTATAAACCCTCGATCCTTGGTTCTATAGAATCTTTTTCAGTCGATTCTGCCTTGACTTTACCTTTTGTAGAAGATATCAAAGTCGCATGTGTTTCTGCCAAAGTGACCTGCATCGGATCTTTTCTTCTGAATATGATCCCGATGTTGTTGTTTCTTGGATACAGGATTCTTAGTTGGATTCACAACTATTTACTGGCCTCGCCTTGTGCTTCAAGTTGTAATTGCATTTGCATGTATCCTGCTCGTGCTTTTGAACCTAATGCCGACTTCCACGCTTTTAGCTCGTTGTATAAGCCCTCATCTTTGTTCTCATCGTCACTAAGCCTTGTATCATTTTGCCTTTGCAACTTGACACCCTTTACCTTGAGGAGACATTCCATGAGTGTCCTTATCTTGCTCGCTTTCCTTGCATTATGCATAGGTTTGTTCCTTGTGCTTGGAACTAGTTTTGCTTGTCTATGACACTCGTCTCCTCGCATTTAGAGCATTCTTTCTGTTCTCCTTTGATCTCGTTAAAAATAGTACGGAGGTCGCGAGTTGAATTTTCCGGACTCGTTAAAACTTCATGGGAAATATTTTGAGTTTCTTTAGGCCCAATTCTAACTCCTCAAAATAGACTTGACTGCGGAGTAAACTTGTCCATTCAGGCTCGTTAAGAATATGTGAATGGGCATCCACATTGGTGGTAGGTTATCTCTTTCTTGGACCATGTGGAATAATACGAGAAAGGAACACTATCTTTTCTTCAGAATTGAGAAGAGTATTCTCAGGCATAGGTTTATCGCTTTTCCGGACCTGAGGGACTAAACTTACGGAAAAGGAACCCTCGGTATGAGCTTAGTTTTCTCTTTTTTGTGCTCTGGACCAAAACATGAAAAATATTTCGGGTGTACTTTATGTCTTTGTCATGCTCGTTAAAGCCTAAAGAACAAAGCATCGAGTTTATTGTTGTAAGCCCCATTTCTCGTAATCAAATGGATCTTTCCAAGTGATCTTGCCTTCCTTCACACTCGTAAAACTCAGGCTATATGCTTCTTTTGAAGGAGGGTTGGGTAGGTGGTAATTTAACATTTTTCGGACCTTCCTGACTAAATATGAAAAAAATGCGCCCTTTTCTTCTTTGAAAGTTAAGTGAGTTCTTCTGTGGTTTGTTTTATACTTTTTCGGCCTCAGGAGACTAAATTGGACAAAAAAGAACCCCTTGGAGTCTTCAAACTCTCTAAACTATGAAAACACTGTCGAGCATGTACTAGTTCGGGCTCGTAAAATCCATGAATCAGTGCTTTATCAAGCATTCTTCTTTCTTTTCTTCGAGCTTGCCAAAAATGAAGATGGTCCCAAGTTTGCTTTCTTGGACTCGTTAAACCTTTACAAGAAAGAGGGGAAGGGAAGTTCATTCACATGTTTTTTACATCATGGCAGCAAGTCTTGTTTCCTTGAACAAAGCACCAGTTTTGAGTCTACCAACAGTTAGGTCCTAGTATTTTGACCTTATCCTAATTCATAGTTTTTACTCCTCCAGTTGGTCTCTTTTCCAATTATATGGGGAATCTGTCAATGTCTCTTACATTGCATATTTGTGTCAAAATATGCCTAAGTCACTTTTATGTCGTGCTCACTATTCAAGGATTAAACCTTTGTCAGCCATTCTGCAATTGCCTTGACCTTTTGTGTCGGCCATTCCCTGGTATCAGTTCATTACATCATGTCTTCGGCATTCCTTGTCGTGAAATTCAGTACCAATTCCAAATCCAATTAGTCTTTGACTTACCTCGTGTTGGATGATGAAGGATGCCTTAATTCCTTCCTTCCAACGGATCTCTTCCTATCAACTGCAACACATCTTGCTCTCGGAATGAGATTTAGATTTTTATGATAGTACCTTAGGGATTGTAGTCATCAGCGGCAATTTCCCTTGCTATTGGGTAGTGGGAATACCTTAATGTCTCCTACTCAATGGATTCTTCAAGTGTTCGACTTCAAGTCCTTGTAATCACACTTGTTAGAATGTACTAGATACCTTGGGGACCATTTTCATTAATGGTAGTTTCCCTTGCGTTTGTTAACGGTTTTCATTATTGACCGGTAATCAAACAACTTCCTCCATGTTCGACTTCAACTCCCTTTATTCACATGGTTAGGATTCGTACCTTTTTTGGGCGGTTTGGATTGAAGACCTTGGGCCGACAGTAGCATCATCATCTTTTTCTATTGCCCAAGTTGCGCAAGACCTTGTTACACGTTATATGACATTTTGTTGAGACATAGATCCACCTTGTATTTTTGTGGCTATGATCAATTGTTGAGCATGGATCCACCTTGTTCATTTGTGGCCATGGCTCCTTTAGATTTGATATGGCGCCTTTTTGCATATTGAGCGACCATGATAGTTTCATCAGTTATACATATGTTGGATCCACGTATATCTTTATGGTGATGTTTTGTATATGGAATTGTATGTCCCAAAGATTAGTTTTTGTCTGACATTTATCTCTCTTACAGGTACCTTTGTTCGAGCCTTTCGATCTTGGATTCTCTGCTCTCTCCATACTCAGCTGTTTCCTTTATAATGTATTTCGGCTATCATCTTCCCCTCTAACCTCATACGTTAGGGGTCATCTGTTATAGCTCAAAATGACACATCTCTACCTGTGATCACTTTCTCATGATTCTGTCGCATGTCGACACTTCCATGACGACACTTCATGAAAAGTCACAGAAAAAACACCTAACTTGGAGGACCTATATCTTGAGTCATGTAACTCCATTTGAACTCATCTCTACACCGTTGGAAATATATTTCTGTTAGCTAAAACTTTCCAGAAGACACCAAAGTCTGAAAATACCTAGAAATACCCTAAAAATGAGTTTTTTGTCTGTATGCGAGTTGCCTTAGGGAAAACCCGCGTACGTACGCGACTTGATATCTATAATACTTGCGTACATACGTGAGTTGCTATATATCGATGAATTTATTTATTGGTAACCCACATGTATTTCTTGTGTATGTGACTATTGTTTCAGCAACCCATGTACGCCTCTTAAAAATATCAAAAAACACGTCTTTTGAATTTCGGGTAGTTTGGGTAGTTATGCAACTGACTCCTTCAGTTGTAACTACTTTGTCTTCACCCCTAGCTCTTCCTTAAGCATATAAATAGAGATAGGGAGGTCCATGAGAAGGTACTTGAATATTTTCATTGTTATGCTAGAGGATTTGGAGCTCTCTTTGCACACACCTTTTCCCTAGAAGCATTCTCCTTGTGTTGCAGAGCTTGGAGGCTGAGTTCCTTGGAGAAGGGAAGCAGCAGAAATGGATCAAGGTTTCGTGAGGTGCCGAACTTGAAGAGAAGGTATATTTGTACTTGTTTTCAAGATTAATAAATATGTGATGTCCTTCTTCTTCCCAAATCATTGTTCAATGTGTGATTGAATCTCTGTTTATGATCATATGATGATGTTATTCAGATCATTAGTTCGTGTTTCTTTGATTATCATTAATTTATATGTGGTCATGTTGGTTTGAGGAAGGTATAATTTGTTTTGCAGGTCTCTTCGGGAAGAGGAGCAGGAGAAGGGTTAGAGAAATATTGGACCAGCCTTCAGTTAATCAGGTGTGGACCTTTCTTATCTCTAAAACTTGCTTATACATACCTGCAGAACTATATGCATCCACCTTTCGACCCTAGTATGTTGATGGCCTCTTAAACCCTAGCCATAGGACACTTTCCTTTACAAAAAGGAATTAATTAGTGCTCCCCACACTTTAGTAAATGAAACATGTGCCCCAATTAGGCCAAGTGGATGCAATGGTGCTAGAGACTAAAAATAGACTGGATGGACTCCCGATTTAGACATGACTCCTGATTTAGACATATGACCAAATTGGACAAGGGAGGATTAATAATCCTAATAGGTTTACCATATTTTGGTAAGTTAGCCTTTGATATTGACCACTTTATGGACATCTAGAATTGGTAACTGCGCTTTACTACAGATTTGGTTTATTCTTCTCTATCCTACTTTTTTGTGGATAAGGTAAAGCTAGTTAACTAGGAAAATGGGTTCTTTTGTTGTCAACTCATCGTTCATGAATTTCTCTCCATTTTCTAGGATTAGCATGTTTTTCCATCACTCTTTACAAATCACTCATGCATTTTCTAATTCATGAGGTCCTTGACTGATTTGGGAAGTGCTTTAGCCACCTATGGGGATTTATCATATTTTGGTAAGTCGACCTTTTTGAGCTTTATGATTTGTCTCCATACAACTCTATTTTCCTTTATTAGGATGTATTACCATTGTAATAATATCAATTATCATTTATTAATCATTCATTAATGTGTTTTCATTAATTCCTCTTCTTCTCTCCTTATGTTAATTCTTTGCAATTTCGAGTGAGGTTAATTGTGTGCTTAGATTCTTAGCTTGTTTATGGAATTCATGTTGCCATCAAGGATTTATAATTTTGACATGGTATCATATCCTAGGATATCAAAGTTCTAAAATGGAATCAGAGCTTTGGGAGCTCATTAATTAATTCTCCTTTCATATTTTCAAGTGCAACAACTTCAATATGGATTCGAAAGTTCCTCTACTATCCCCTTCAACTATGTTGATTGGAATCAAAGATGAGTGCATACTTGAAGAGGCAATGTCTCTTCGATGTCTCCATTGGAGCTTTGAGTGAACCCGAGTCTTATGAAGAGAATATTGAATGGATAAATAATTATGATAGAGCTTATGTGATCATGTGCATGGTAATGTCTCCAAATATACATCATCTCATAGATTTTGCTGAATATCCATTTGAGCTTTGGAAAATTTTGGAAAAAGATTTTGGTATGCAGGAAGTAGAAGATGAAGCATGGAGCAAACCCAACATATCCTCATGTGCTCTCTCTCAATATGTCTTGGCCTCTACATTCTTTAATGAAGTTATTTATGATGAAGAAGTTTCTCATACAATTCATGTTGCAGCTACCCTCTTTGATTCTAATGCTTCCTCCTTCCATGAAGAAGCAAATATTGAAGAGAAGTATTTTTTTGCTGATGAAAATGAAGTGACAGATGGAGCTTCTATTGTTATTGATGATGATTCCCTCACACATTCATTGTTCTCGATGTCTTCTATCTTAGATTTTGAGATCTATGTGCTATATACTTCACACTTTGTGCATAACTCTCTCATTGATGGTGCAAAAACTAGTGACTCACTGACTTCCAAGATTAGCTATATCAATTCCTATTAGTGTCTTTCCACTTACCTTCCTTGATCTCATGTGCTTCCACATATCCTCCTTTGTTCTTGGCATCAATACTCATAGCCTCTTTGAATATTTTGAACATCTCCTTCCTTCTTCCTTTCATACTTCTACTACAGAGGATTCATTATAAGTCTATTCCCATGAGTCTATTGATATGATTATATGTGTTCTTTTGGATTCTTTTGAAGCTATATCAACCCTTGGATCCCATGCATTCACACTCTTACATCATCTTGGAGCTAATTACAACTCTCAAGAGCTTTCACATTATTGGATCTTAGTTGTTCTACATGGTCCTAGTTCCCATCGTACAATTGTCCTTGATCCAGGTGAGCATATTTCTCTTCTTCCCAAGAAGAAGATTCCTCAAGACATCAACATTTAGTTTGGATAAGCATCAACAACATATTTTATTTACCTCTCATGTCCTATCTTGAGGGAGGATTTTCTCCATGTGGTTTTGCCTCTTTCCTCAGATTTTTGGACATAATATTGTTAAAGGGTGACCATAGCCTTATTGTTGGGCCATGTACACACCTATATTTTTGACATACCATCATCAAGTCATACTTAAAAGGGGTTGTTGGATTATATTAAACCCACTCAATACTTAAGATAAAATAATTAATAATTATTTGATTAATTATCTACCCACTAGTTTAATTAGTTGGCATCCACTTGCACCTTAAAGTCAACACATGCCATCTATACCCCATGAATGCTTTATTTATGATTTTGGGTTGATATTGACCACTTTACGGACATCCAGAATTGGTAACTATGTTTTTTTGCAGATTCTACTTTATTATGCTTTATCCTGCTTTTTTGTGGAACTAGGAAATTGGGTTCTTTTGTTACCAACCCATCCTTCATGAATTTCTCTCAATTTTCCATGATTAACATGTTTTTTCATCACTCTTGAAAACTCACTCATTATTTTTCTATTTCGTTGTGTCCTTGACTGATTTGGGAAGTGCTTTAGCCACATATGGGGGTTTATCATATTTTGGTAAGTCATCCTTTTTTAGATTTATGAGTTGTCTTCATACAACTCTGTTTTCCTTTATAAGGATGTATTACCATTCTAATAATATCAATTATCATTTATTGATCATTCATTAATGTGTGTTCATTAATTCCTCTTCTTCTCTCCTTATACTAATTCTTTACAATTCCCAGTGAGGTTAATTGTGTGCTTAGATTCTTAGCTTGTTTATGGAATTCATGTTGCCATCAAGGCTTTAGAATTCTGACAATGAGCCCCTCTGTCTAATGTAACTAGTTAGAGTGACTTAGACATTTTGATTGGTGAGTGAGGAGTGGACATAATGTCCATTCATTGAGCTTATTGCAATAGAAGATAGCATTTCTAGTGTGTGTTTTGTGAAATTATGAACCATAAGAGATCATCAGGCTCAAGGATACCTTACAGTGAAAGAATTAAGAAGAATGACGAATTGTAGTGTAAAAAATGATAAAAATGCACTATGAAATTAATCAAATAAGAAACACCAATGGGAAGCAATTAACTGGTAACAATTATCATTAATATATCAATGAACAATACAAATACAAATTAGGAAATTCAAATATCCCAGGAGTGATTTGAATATTTGACTGTAGACATGACTATCATAGGAAAAATCACCACTATAGACCTCACTAGTGCAACTCCTGACAATTGAATCGATTAACAATCAGTTAATTGAGTCTAGTAGGTGAGCATGGGCACTTTTATCCTTAATTCATGCAAATCCCATGCAAAAGTGGAACATTAAGATACTTGGATAACTAAAAGTGGACATCGAAGCTTGACTCCACTCAAGAGAGGGTGAATTGAAGGTGACTCCCAAAACAATTAGTGGGATCCTAAAATCTAGCGATTATTTGCAGAGCTCCTGAGCTCATGCATGAGGGAGAATCAAGTGACTAGTGGTCCCATGATAACATTTTCGCAACACTAGGAAAGTGATAGCACTATCCTAAACTAGGAAATTGACAAAATAACTAAGGTGGACAAGGGAGGATTATTGAATATTCCTAATGCCCCCCCTTAATCCAAACTTGGGAAACCTGGGCCTTGTAAACTGAGACCAAAGGTTACCTATACAATAATAATGAAAAAACTAAGTCCTAATGAAACTAAGGAAACAATTAAAACCTCATGGGAAACCCCCTCTCCCCCTAAAAAATGAATAGTTAGGGAACACAATCAACCCTTCACACCAAGAAAAGGTATGAGATAGAACAAATCTCCTTTGAGTGAAAGACTTTGTGAAATTGTTTGCAACCTGCTCTTCTGTAGGGCAGTAATGCAATGTGTTGGCCCTATTGTGTACTAGTTCCCTGATATAGTGCAAATGAACCTCTATGTGTCTGGTCCATTGCTTCTGCACTGGATTACTAAAAATATTAATTACACTTTGATTATCATAGAAAATGTCTACTAAAGGAGAAGTGTGAATTCCAAACTTTGTCAAAATCCAATGTAACCAAAATCCCTGAATGGAAACATTCACAAACCCCTTGTACTTTGCTTCAGCTGAAGAGAGAACAAGAGTTTCTTCCTTCTTGCTTGACCAACAGATTGGTCCTGATCCCAACATGAACACATATCCTGAATTATTTTTTCTATCAGTATTGTCTCTAACCCAATATGAGTTAGTAAAATAAACCATATATAATTGAGAACCAGAAGAATATTGAATCCGAGGAAGAGACACAATATCCCATGCCTTATTGATTTATACTCATTCATATTCCTCACCCATGGAAGCCTTCCATCTTGGATCATGGAAATCCTCTTTGTAGTACTGTGGATAAAACCCCACCATCATGTAGCACCTCTCTAGGAGAATTGGATTTGTATGACATAGTACAAGGTTCTCACGTTGAAACTGTGATTTGGTTCTTCTTTGGTCAGATCGATCCCCAACAATGTTCCCAACATCTTCAATAATTTTTTGAGCCCAATTATACCTAGGATTGGGAGAAGGATTTGGATATAGATATGGATATTCTTGATCTTCATTCTCAACATCAATATCTAGTTCCACTTGTTCCTCATATTTGAATTCTAAATCTGAATCATTAGAAGAAACATCATTATGAACTTCATTACGTCCAAATGTGTATACAAATCAGATCTAACTTTCTCTTCAACTGGCTACAGATATGGCACTAGATATTCCTTGAATTGGACACTTCTTTCAATGAAACATCTCCTGGTTGCAATCTCCATCACCTTGTTAGCATTTGCATCTTTTTCATATTTTAGCATAATGCATTCACTACTCTAGGGTTTAATGGATTATCTTTTTTTAGATGGGATTCTCGCCCATGCCTTGGAACAAAAAACCCTCATATGTGAGACATCTGTCTTATGTCCCATCAATGCTTCGAATGGAGTGACCCAAACCATTGACTTGTGGGGTACCCTATTCTAGATATATGAAGAACAATTCACTACTTCTGCCCATAGATATGGTGTAAGATCCCTTTATTCAAGCATGCAGGTGGCCATCTCTTTCAATGACTAATTCTTCCTCTGAGATACACCATTTTGTTGTCGTGGGTATGGGAAAGAATGTTGCATTTGGATGCCCTTAGAAGAAGAAAGATGTTAAAACTCTTTCTTGATGTACTCCCCTCCATTTTTAGATATGAGTGATTTGATATTATTTTTAGCAGTGTTCTCAACAAAGGCCTTGAAAACTTTGAAAGTATCAAACACCTTAGACTTTTTCTTAAGAAAATAGATCCAACGGAACCTAGAATAGTCATCTATGAAGGTCAGAAAGTATCTGGATCCATTCATAGAAGATGTAGGAATTAGTTCTAAGACATCACTATGTATCAAATAAAGTGCGGAGGAAGCTCTTCTTTCCTTCCCAACATCATAAATTCTCTATGTATTCTTCCCTACCAAGTAGCCTTTGAAGATTTCTTGAGAGAACTTTATGAGAGGAAATCCTTCAACCATTTCTTAATTGTATAATTGTTACAAGTACTTGAAGTTCAAATGATCAAATCTCTCATGCTAGAGCCTGCTTATCTCATTGGCATGGGTCAACAGGGAACTTTGTGTTAGTTTTTAAACATTAAGCTAGCATATCATTAGGATCTTTAACTGGGAGAACAACAAGCACAACAATCAAACACAAGAGAAAATGAACATGGTGTTTTTCCTCAGGGAAACCATAAATGGAGAAAACCCCGCAACTTCCTCAGAGATAGAATCAACACCAAAGTGAAACCCAAAAACAGTAATACAATCTCCTGACGGCAGTAAGCTCTTTCCTCTAGCCCCAATGTCTTTCTCTTCCTCAACTATGCGCTACACTTGAGTGTGTATAAGTTGTATGCTAAATAGAGAGTCCAGCTCTCTATTTATACTAATCTCAACATGACTAAAACCCTACTAGGGTCGACTTCACTAGGTGAGTTGAATAACCCTAGTGCCCCGGAACTGCGGGGACTTTAACCCTTAGACAATAGGAGGGTTACCCACAATGATTGACATGACTTGTTTACATTATAGATTCTATCAATAGGAACATCGGGGCATGAAATGACACAAGAACATCCCAGAATAAACATCGGGTTACAATAGATAAGAAATACAAGTGAATACATTCCGAAGTTACAATTACATCAACACTCCCTCTTAACTAGAAAGGTATTCTATCGACACAATTTTCATCACTGGTGTTCTTCTTTGGATATTCTTGTCATTTGCATTCTTCAAGTCTTCTTCATCTTCAAGTCTTCTTTGTCTTCAAGTCATCTTCATCTCTAGATCTGGATCGTCACTTGATCTGGATCATCATCACTGGATCTGGATCATCATCATTGGATCTGGATCATCACTGGATTTTGATCATCATCACTGGATTTGGATCATCACTTGATCTGGATCATCTCTGGAGCATCATCTCTGAATCTGGATCATCTCTTGATCTAGATCATCTCTGTTGGATCATCAATATTGAATCTTCACAGGTTATATCTCATGATTCTTCTCATCACAAGAATTTCTACAAAGCCAGCCCTTTTTCATGCTGGATTTAGGCCTAGCCAACATGTAGGTATTCACTCAGCACTTACATCTGATCATGTAGGAATTAATCCTATAAACATATGAGAAAGGCAATCCCAACACTCACATTTTACCATGTGGTAACATATCCTACAACCCTGTCAAAAAGGCCCAGCACTTACATTTGATCAACCAATGATCGAAGAAAGGCCCAACACTTACACTTGGCCATGCGAGGAACCAATCCTCCATGCCAAAAGGCTCCTACACTTACATCTTATCAACCAATGATTGAAGAAAGGCATTGCACTTACCTCTGATCAACCAATGATTGAAGAAAGGCACAACACTTATATCTGATCAACACGTGATCGAAGAAAGGCTCAGTACTTATATCTGATCAACACATGATCAAAGAAAGGCTCTGCACTTACATTCAACACATACAAGGAACCAATACATCTGCATGTTCGAAAATGTGTGCACTCACATATGATCCTGTAAGAACCAATCCTACCGTCATATAAGAATGCCCCCTAGTCCTAGACTGAGCTACCTGGTAACTGAGCAAGTGCCTCCATTCTCCAGGAGAATGGCAGTTTCCCTTACATCTGTCCTACTTGAAAGAATGGTGAGCACTCACATCTTACATGGAAGGAACCAATCCTCTCACCATGACAGAATGGCTCAGCCCTTATATATGACCTACTCGCCAGAATAGCTATAGATCTCAACACTCATATCTGACATGGAAGGAACCAATCCTCTTACCATGATAGAATGGCTTAGCCCTTACATCTGACCATGGAAGGAACCAATCCTCTCACCATGTTAGAATGGCTATGGGACTCATCACTTTCCCTTGGAGGAAACCTCTATTTGGAGAACACCAAGCTTCTCCCTGAAGTACTCAAACTTCACACTGGCTAATGGCTTCGTCAATACATCAGCTATCTGTTCCTCCGTTGCAACATACTGGAGCTTCACTACTCCCTTCTACACCATATCCCTAATATAGTGATATTTGATCTCGATATGCTTCGACTTGTCATGGACCACTGGATTCTCTGACAACTTTACGCAACTGTGGTTGTCACAATGTATACAAGTAGCATCCATCTGGAGATCAAATAAATGAGACAATAGCTTCCACATCCATACTGTCTCACAACTAGCTGAACAAGCTGCAACATACTCTACTTCAGTTGTACTCAGTGCCACATAGGATTGCTTCCTATTAAACCAAGAGATCACACTTGATCCCATACTAAAGAAACAACCTGAAGTGCTTTTCCTATCGATGGCACTGCCTGCCCAATCTGAATCAACATAACCCTCCAGGTTAATATTCTGATTCACCTCGTACTTGAGCCCATAATCAACTGTACCCCTCAGGTACCTCAAAATGTGATTTGAAGCAATTAAGTGAACATGTCTCGGATCTGTCAAGAAATGGCTCAAGGTGTTCACAGCAAAGCAAATGTCTGGTCTCATGTTCATCAGGTACATCAAGGACCCAATCATCTGACGATACATCGTGGCATCAATCGTCTCTGATGAATCATTACTTAATAGGTTCAGGTTCGATGCCATAGGTGTGGCCATAGCCTTGTATTCCATGATCCCAAACCTCTTCAGGATCTCTACTGCATACTTCCCTTGTCCGAGGGAGATTCCATCTGCATTCTGCCACACCTCCATACCTAGAAAATAATACATCATACCCAAGTCCTTCATTTTGAACATGGCAGCAAGATTTCTCTTCATATCAACAATCAACCCATCCATACCTGTTACAAATAGATCATCTACATATAGTAGAAGCATCATTGGGTTGGCATCTTCAACCTTGTATTAAAGGTTGGAATTTGCTTTACTCTTGGCAAAGCCCAAATTGGATAGAAAGCTGTCAATTCTGTCATACCATGTCCTGGGTGCCTGTTTCAAGCCATATAAGGCTTTCTTCAATTTGCACACATGAGACTCTCTGTCATGTGTCTCAAAACCGAGTGGCTATTATACATACAATTCCTCTTCCACTACACCATTCAAGAAAGCAGTCTTGACATCCATTTGGTGTATCTTCCATTTCATTACTATAGCCAATGCAAGTACTGTTATGATGGAAGTGTATCTGGCCATAGGATCAAAGGTTTCTTCATAATCTATTCCTTCCTTCTGTGAGAAGCCACGAGCCACAAATCTTGCCTTATATTTTTCAATGCTACCGTCTGCAGCATGCTTGATCTTTTAGATCCATTTGGAAGTTACAAATGACTTCCCTTTTGGTCTTGGGACAACATCCCAAACATCATTCTTCATGATCAATTGATACTCTTCGATCATAGCATCCTTCCATTCTTTCCGTTCCGCCGCTTCTTCATAGTTGGAAGGTTCTTTATTGATAACATCACATAGTAAAGCTACATATCTGGAACAAGATCTGGTTCTCTTTCTTTCTTTGTGATTCTCTTCTGGAGCCCCATATCTTTCCACACCTTGGATAATTTCTCGTACCCAAGCAGGTTTCCTCTTGTGAGGATTCTTCTCCTGAGGTGGATCTACAGGTCTTTGTGGTTCTTCAAATTCTTGATCTTCTTCTTGAATTTCTTCATCCATGGTTGTATCATGAATTTTGGGTACTTCTGCTTCTTCAGTATCTTCAGCAGGTCTCTTTCTGGATTTTTTGTAAGCTATGTATTCATCAAATGTTACATCCCTACTAATGTCAATCTTCTTGTATCCTGGGAAGTATATTCTGTAAGCCTTCGAGCTTTCAGAGTATCCCACAAATATACCCTTCTTTCCTGAAGGATCTAGTTTTGTTTTCTTTTCTTTTGGTATGTGTATGTACACTGGATAGTCAAATATTTTGAGATGGCTGACTTCTAGTTTCTTTCCAGAGAAGACTTCTTCAGGAGTCTTGTTCTCGAGTACTCTGTGTGGAGTATGGTTCTGTACATACATCGTTGTTCTGGCTGCTTCTTCCCATAGATGCATAGGAAGATCTTAATCATGAAGCATTGCTCTTGTAGCTTCCATGATGGTTCTATTCTTCCTTTCTGTAATTTCCATTCTGTTGTGGATTGTAAGGAGTGGACAACTCCCTCTTAATCCCTGATTCTTTGCATAAGTCTTTGAATTCATTTGATGTGAATTCTTTGCCATTATCTGATCGAAAGGTCTTGATCTTGTTTTCTGTGTGATTCTTGATCAAGGCTTTGAATTCTTTGAAATTGCTGAAAACTTCATCTTTGTTCTTCATGAAGTAAATCCATGTCTTCCTAGAAAATCCATCAATGAAAGAAACATAGTATACATACCCGCTTAGTGAGCTTGATGACATTGGTCCGCATACATTGGAGTGGATGATTTCCAAGATTCCTTTTGCCTTTCTCTCGCTACTTGGAATTGTATTCTTTGTATTCTTTCCTTTCACACATCCTTTGTAGACCCCTTCATGTTTTGCTTGAATTTTTGGAAGACATCCAACATCTTTGCTTGCAAGTGGTATTGCTCTGTAATGCACATGTGCAAGCCTTCTGTGCCAAAGTTCATTTGGATCTACTGTGTCATGGACCATAGATTGTTCTGGATGGCCCTTCAGCTTGTATAAGCCTCCTTCTTGTTCTCCAATCACTATTGCATCATTAATAGTCTTTCCTCTTGGCCACATGATGACTTGGCCATCTACAAATGCAACCCTCATACCTGTTGCATCCAATGCTGATATGGATAGAAGATTCTTCTTCAATCCTGGTACAAACAAGACATCTTTCATTTTTATAGATTTTCCAGAGTCTAGCTTGTAGGAGGATTCACCACTACCTTTTATGGGATATTGGTAGTCATCCCCGAGCTTCACCTTATGGGGTGAGTTATGTTCGGATAGTTTCTCAAAGGATTCCTTGAAACCTGTCATGTTCTTGGAAGCCCCACTATCAATAAGCCAATCTTTGCTTCCATGTGTGATAGTTCTCGTGAGAGCGGAGATCATAACATATTCATCTTCACTTGAAGAGTATTCACTTTATTGTTTTACTCTCTTCTTGGGAGGATCATCATCCTCAGCAGTGTGAGCATGATGTCTTCTTTTGGAGTTCCTCTTCTTCTTGGATCCATTCTTATTCTTGGGACGGTTTTTAGCAAAGTGTCCTATTTCATCGCATGTATAACATTTGAGTCTGGATGGATCCCTTCTCATAAAGTTATTGTTCTGATGAGAATGCTTACCTTGGTGATGATGACTTTCTCTTCTTCATTTCTTGGAGTGTACTGTGAGAGATTGATCTTCACTTCCCATCTTTTCTTCTCGAGTAGCTATCCGAGCTTCTTCTTGAGAGCATTCTTCCCATAGTCTACTGAACTTGACCAACTTCTTTCTAGCACAAATTCCTTGGATGAAATAATCCCATGACCTAGGGAGGCCATTCAATGTTGTCATCACAATTTTTACATTCTCCACTTCTTCATCTACAGCTTCTAGTTGTTCCTTAATCTGGGAGACCCCTGTGAAGTATGACTGGATGGTCTCCTCATTCTGGATCTTGACATTCTTCAACTGGTTCCTTAGAGTCATCTTCCAATTGATGTTCTTCCCTTCAAACAATTTGGTTAGGGAATCAACCATGGCTTTAGGTGTCTTGAGAGAGGACACCTGTGGAATGAGGTGATCCTTGATAGAATCAACAATGATCCTCTTTGCCATAACCAACTTCTTCTTATTTAAGGCCTTGGACTCATATCCCTATGGAATTGGAACCTCCTCCTGGATATAGGATTCCAACTCATTTTCTTCTAGGACCAGGGAGATCCTATACTTCCAAGCTCGGAAGTTATCATCTCCCTCAAGATTTACATCAAGCTTGGTATGATGAGACATATTAACTGAGAACCTCAAATGGAAATACAAAAGATTTAGATCTTACCAGGTTAAGATGTCGGATCTAGATTTGAAGCTGAAATCCTGCAATACTGGTTCAAGAGCAGATTAGGGTTTTTCTTTTCCAGAGTACTGTCCAACCAAATGCTTTGAAATTGATCCCTAACTTCAATTTTGGGGAGGAGATCAATTCATGCCTAGGCTCACTGAAAAATTCCACTTTTGTGAAAAGCCCTAATTTCTGGTAGGAGTGTCGGGTCCAAAACTAAAAAAACTCAAAATTAGATTCTATTTAGACATAAATATGTGCCCTAGGGAGGAGAGTTATTCCACCTTACTTTTGCTGAAAATATATGGAGAGAGATCTACAAAATAGGAAGCCCTAGTTCTCTCAGCTGCACAGTGTCTTCTTCTCAGGTTAGCTCTAATACCATGTTATTTTTTCAACATTAAGCCAGCATATCATTAGGATTTTTAACTGAGAGAATAACAAGCACAAAAATCAAACACAAGAGACAATGAACACAATGTTTTTCCTAGGGGAAACCATAAATGGAGAAAACCCTGCAACTTCCTCAGAGATAGAATTAGCACCAAAGTGAAACCCAAAAATAGTAAGACAATCTCCCGACAGTAGCAAGATCTTTCCTCTAGCCCTAGTGTCTTTCTCTTCCTCAACTATGCGCTACACTTGAGTGTGTATGAGTTGTGTGCTAAATAGAGAGTCCAGGTCTCTATTTATACTAATCCTGACATGACTAAAACCCTACTAGGGCTGAATTCACTAGGTGAGTCTAATATATATATTTTTCGCCATATAGGAATTCTTTGGGTGGTTTACTTTCTTATAATAGGTACACTTGGTCTTTTCAAACCTAATTTTCTTATCCTTCTTTGAACCTGAGGCTCTATATGATGGATGGAGATTCTCCTTTGGTTTGGATTCATGAATTGTCTTATCTGTTTCCTTCTTCTTCCCTTTGGAATTCGAATTATTTGACTCCCAAGCCAAAAGAGCCCGATTCTTGGAGTCTTCCACGACTCCCATTTGGATTAGTTTGTCTTGTTCTCGGATCAAGGATTCAGTGATTGCATCTAGAGAAGGCATTTGCTAGTTTGGGGCTGTCAGTCTCCCAGAGTGGAAAGTGGACAAAAATACTAAACATTTAGGGCCAATATTACTTAGAATGGGTATCACTAGGTTCTCATCCTTCTTGTCAATTCCACATTATTTACACTGCATGACCAAAGACATGAATTTGGTGAAGAAATGTGGAATGGTTTCGAAACTACTGGATTGAAGGGAAATTAATTCATTCTCCAAAATGTGGACTCTCAGCTCATGTTTCTTTCTAAATAGAGATTTTATCTTCATCTAGACCTCCCTTAGGGTTTTCAAACCATCAATATGGAACATCAATTCTCTAGAGATGTGAATACATACAAAACCAAAAGATTTCATATATCTTATTCAGGTACTTTGATTTCTCAACAGTTTCCTGGGGTTCGACCTCCTTGCCCATTGTGACCCTACATAGACTCTTGTTGCACAATATTATCTACATATCTTCCATCCAATCCAGATAATTGAAGGGTTTGAGGATTCTTGATGTCAAGGAGCCGAATTCTCCATTTTGCAATTGTAGCAATAACATAAATTTTAATAAAATATCTCATAACTTGCATAAAACACTCAAATCAAAGATAAACTAGATCTGTAGAGCTTTGATAACATGTGAAATTATGAGCCACAAGAGACCTTTGGGATGGAGAATACCTTACGGTGAAAGAATAATGAAGAATGATGAATTGTAGTGTAAAAATTGATAAAAATGCGTGCTATGAAATTATTCAAAGAAGAAACACCAATTGGCAACAATTTAATCTGTATATGAAAAATACATAATACAAAGGAGGAAATTCGAATATCCTAAGTGTTACGATATTTAGACACTTAGGACTTAGTTAAGATCAAATTGTGTAATATATCCATTAGGTAAAAGTGTGTTTCTTTAGTATGCATTAGTATGCATTTGTAAATATTGTAATCCAACGATCACGATATGTTCTAGACATAGAATGATCCGACGGTTCAACTTCTCTTAGATCATACCTACCATTGATCCGTGGCTTAACACCCGATTGGTCCATGATCTCTATTTAAAGAACATGGAGGGTCCTTGGCTAGTTGATCGATTATGATAAGCTCATGTAACTTTCTTTCTTTACATAATAAATTGTTTCAAGTAGCTATTTGGCTGGGGCCGTGGACTGTTTCCCTCTCAAGGGTTTTAACCACGTGACAAACACCTGTGTATTGATATGTGATTCATTTGTGTGAAGTGGTTGCTCTAGGTGTTCAGTCTTTTGGGAGTACCCTGTGTACCCGAACATGGTATCGGAGCGTTTATGAAGAATCGCTTTCGGTTTTGATCAAGGTCAGGAATCGGTGTTGCTGAAACTTTGAAAGGGTTTTTGGTTTTGGAGTTTCTATCCATTTGTGTCCTATGGGAGCTGTTCCATTATGTTTAGAGCACTATTTCCATTGAGAAATAGTTTTCGTTTAACCAAAAACCATTTTCATTTGATCTAGAAACACCCATTTTGGCAAATCGAAAGGTATAATGTTACAGTAATGGATTTGTTTAATTTTTTTTTAAATCTCTCATATTTTATCAATTTTATTATCAGATCTTTATTGTTTTAGTCTCGGTCTGTTGCCTTCCCTGGATGCGTATGCTCTTTTCCATGCACCTTGCATGATCGCGGCGAATCAGAAACAGAAAGGGAATTTTTTTTTCTTGTCTTCTCGGCTACGTATGCTCTTTGTCGTGCACCTTGTGTGATCATGGTAAATCAGAAACAATGAGAAAGATTGAAAACGTAGAATTTCCGAGTAAGCTAACCAAGATCTAACCCCATTATGTGGAAAATGTTTTTTTGATTTTGTTTTTCTTGTTTTTTGTGATTTGCAGGAAAAGAAAAAGCAAGCACGACTAACAAGAGAGAAGAGTAAAAAAAAAAAAAACCCTTCCTCTTTCCATTCTTTTATGTACCTTTTAAACTTAGCTCACTTGGTCCAAAATTTCTTTATGCCTTAATAGGTCTCGAGTTCAAGTCTTATTAAGCTACTTTTTAGTCCATGCAATTTCTATTTTCAAGTTACTTTGTTGTAAAAGTGCATCTCACATAAATAAAATAAAATAAAAAGTGAGTCACTTAAGTCTTTTAATTTATTGCCGCACTATTTAAAGTAACATTATTGTAAAAGTGAACATCACTTATTCTACAAAAGTGATTCACTTAAAAGCAACTTTATTGTAAAGTGATTGTCAAAGGTTGCTCTTGGGAAGAGGGGGGTTCATTTTTTTTGGTCATTATTTTATAGTATGGCTGCCCCTTGTGATATTATACTTACAAGTTCTAACTATTTCTCATGGAAATCTTGTATGGAGGATGTTTTACGAAGTAGAAGACTTTTCAGGCTAACCTTAGGGAAAGAAGCAGAACCCACTGATGATGATAAGAAAATTAAATGGGAAAATAGATGTGATGAAGCTCATGGATTGATTGGGATGTCAATCTCTACTGATTTGTGATTCCACATATATGGAATTGATGAACCTGATATAGCTTGGGAAAAGTTGGAATCTGTGTTTGGTAAACACAATGAAATTCAGGGTCATCAACTTGAGAATGAGTTGATTTCTTTGAATCCAAATGATTTTTCATGCATTCAAGACTATTTATGTAAGTATAAAACTCTTAGACTCTTATGGGTAGAATGCAAGATTAAGAAAGAAGACAAACAATGTATTTATCATATTCTTTCCAAACTTGGACTTGCATATTCTGTTTTTGTATCTACATTCTACTTCAAGAAAGAATCCTTGACTACAGCTAGCTATCAAGAGCCTAGTCTTGAATCCTTTTGTGATTCCTTAATTAGAGAGAAAGATAAGCTCATTCATCTTGGAATAATTAAAAATGCAGATACATTTGGGAAAGCCTTATTGTCCCAACAAAAAGAAAAGTCCAAGCCTCCCAAGAAACAGAATTTTCGCAATAATAAGCCAAACAACAAGGGTCACAAACCCTCTCAGTCAGCTCCTTTTTTAAAAATGACAAAGGATCCAAGCCAAAAGGAAAGAAGACTAAGCGTCATTGCAATTTTTGTGCGAAATATAATCATGATGAATCTAAGTGTTTCAAGAAGATGGCAGCCTTGGAAGCAGCAATGAAGAAGCGCCACATCAGCCTAGATTTGTCTTCAGAATCTACATCTCATGGACATGCACTTTGTGCTTCTGGTTACTCTTATACTGCATCTTCTTCTTCTACTTCAAATGAGTGGCTCATTGATTCTGGAGCATCTTATCATATGGATAAGGATCAAGCCATCTTTTCAACTATGCATGAATGTAACACCAAGCAAATATTTGTTGATGATGATAGATCTCTAATTGTTGTAGGATCTGGAATAGTTCCAGTAGAAAATGGTCATTTCAGTGATGTACTATGTGTTCCAAAAATTTACTGCAATTTGTTATTAGTCTATCAAATTACTCATTTAGGTGAAGGTAAAACTATGACGTTTACACCTCACCAAGTTGTAATCAAGGATTTTAATAATCCTCAAAATGTCCTTGTTACTGGAACTGTTGATGATATTACCAGGTTGTACAAATTTAAAAACTTTGGGTCATCACCTTTTCCGTTAGTTTTTGTTGCTCATAGTGACAACTTGAGCAAACTTTGGCATGAACGATTTGGTCACTTAAATTATCGCTCATTGCAACAACTATGTAAAGACAATATGGTGACTGGTATTCCGATGGTATCTTGCAAGGATGGTGTTTGTTCCGGTTGTGTACTTGAAAAACATCATTGGGATAGTTTTGACAAACATGCCTCTTGGCACGCCTCGGTTCCCTTGGAGCTTGTGCATAGTGAGTTGTGTGGCCCTCTTCCATCTGCATCCTTTTCTAGTTTCAAATATTTATTAACTTTCATTGATGACTACTCCAGATGCACTTGGGTTTACTTCGTAAAACTTAAGAGCGAAGTATTTAACATGTTCTTAGCCTACAAGGCCCTTGTTGAAAAACAATCTGGTCATCAAATTATTAAGTTAAGATCTGACAATGGAGGAGAATATGTTAACAACAAGTTCACTACTTTCTGCACTGAACAAGGAATCCAGCAACAACACACTATTCCATATACACCACAACAAAATGGTGTAGCTGAATGGAAGAACCACACTTTAAAAGAAATGGTTAATTGTATGATCCAATCTAAGGGACTAAGTCTTGAATATTGGGCTGAGGCCATAAATTGTGCAAATTACATAGTTAATCGGACACCCATTAAAGTTTTACAAGGTATAACACCGGAGGAAGCATGGAGTAAAATTAAACTAGACGTAAGTCACTTTCGTGTGTTTGGTTGTGAAGCATGGGCTCACATTCTGGATGAAAAACGGAAAGCATTGTAGCCTAAAAGTGAAAAGTGCATATTTGTTGGATATTCTAAAGATGTAGAAGGTTATATACTTCTTCATCCCCATTCACATGATATAATAATTAGAAGAGATGTGAATTTTGATGAAAATCTCTTGGCCTGCAAGCCTAACTTGGCGGGTGTGCCATCCTTGGCCTGCGACCCTGATTTGTCGATTGTTCCTTCTTCTTCTTCTTCTTCTTCCAACTTCCTTGATAGGTTTCCAAATCTAGTTTCTGATGATGACAGTGAGGATGAAAATCCACCTCTGCCTGCTCATGTTCCTCCAATTGCACAAGCACCAATGCTTCCTCAATGGGTCCGTTCAACATGTGAAGTAGCTGGTGATATTGCCGGTGATCCTAGAGATCAACGTCGAACACATTCTCAGTTTTAGCGAGCCTCTTCTCTTTTGGATCAAGTTTCTGAGAATCATGATCCAGAAACTTTTGCAGAAGCTTCATGAAATCTAGATTGGGATGCATCTATGGATGAAGAATATTGTTCCTTAATGGCAAACGATACTTGGGATCTTGTTCCTCTTTCAAAAGAAAGAAAACTTGTTAGATGTAAATGGGTCTATAGAACTAAGTATGCATCAGATGGAAGTGTTAAAAGACTTAAGGAAAGGTTAGTTTCCAAAGTTTTTTCCCAAGTTGAAGGGATTGACTTCAATGAAACCTTTGCTCCTATTGCAAAAATGAATTCCATCCGCCTTGTTCTTTCCCTTGCAACCTTACATAACTGGGAAGTACATCAAATGGATGTCAAGTTTGCCTTTTTACATGGTGATTTACAGGAGGAAATTTACATGGAACAACCTCCTAGATATGTTCAGGATAACTCTAGCCTTGTCTATCTCCTTAAGTAATCCTTATATGGCCTTAAGCAAGCTCCTAGAGCTTGGTATGCCAAAATGGATAGCTTTCTCCTTGACACTGGTTTTTCTAAATGCCATTCTGACTCCGATGTCTATACCAAGAAAGTAGGAAACCATCTCATCATACTTGTTCTTTATGTTGATGATCTTATCCTTACTGGTAGTGACCCTAAACTTATAACCCATGTGAAATCCAGTCTTAAGCAAAATTTTGAAATGTCAGACTTAGGACATTTGCATTATTTTCTTGGTCTCCAAGTCTTGCAAACCAAAAAAAGAATCTTTCTTTCTCAGTCTAAGTATGCTTGTGACCTTATTCGTCGCTTCCACATGGAAGATTGTAAACCAGCTCCTTCTCCCTTCCAGTCTGGAGTCAAAATTGCTGCCACTTGTACTTCCCCTAAAGTAGATGCCACCTTGTATCGTCAGCATGTTGGTAGTCTTTTATACTTGACTCATTCTCATCCTAACCTTTCCTTTTTCGTTGGTCATGTTACCCATTATATGCAAACTCCTCATGAAAGTCACTAGAAAGCAGCAAAAATAATACTTTGATATATTTGAGATACAATTTAGTTTGGGATTCATTACAGTACAGGGGGGAAACCTTTGTTGGTTGGTTTCATTGATTCAGATTGGGCCGACGATCCTGATGATCGAAAGTCTATTGCAGGTTATGTTTTTAGTCTGGGATCTGGATCTGTCACTTGGGATTGTAAGAAACAACAAGCTCTTGCTCTTTCTTTAGCATAAGCAGAATATCGAGCCGTAGTTAATGCCAGTCAGGAAGCTTTATGGCTTCGACAGATCCTTTTCGAGTATGGATTCGAGTAGGAACAACCTACTCCACTTTGGTGTGACAATAAAAGTTCCATTAATATTGCCAAAGATCCAGTTATACATCAGCACAACAAACACATTGAGCTACACATGCACTTCATCAAAAATCTTGTTCATGATCGTGTTATTGAAGTGCTATATTTCCCTATAGATGATCAAGTTGCAAACATCTTCACCAAGTCTCTTACAGAAGCGAAGTTTTCTTAACTTTGGTCTATGTTAGGAGTTCAGGAATGTGTCCTTAAGGGGGGATAGGCTCTAATTCCTCCTTCCTTCTCCTAATAGTGTCAGTTTTGTAAATCCTTCAATCCTATCCCAAGTTGTTCTTAAGGGGGGATGTTAGGATATTTAGACACTTAAGAGTTAGTTAAGATCAACTTGTGTAATATATCCGTTGGGTAAAAGTGTGTTTCTTTAGTATGAATTAGTATGCATTTGTAAATATTCTAACCCAATAGTCACGATATGTTCTAGACATAGAGCGATCCGACTGTTCAACTTCTCTTAGATCATACCTAGCATTGATCCTTAGCTTAGCACCCAATTGGTCCATGATCTCTATTTAAAGAGCATGGAGGGTCCTTGGCTAGTTGATCGATTCTGAGAAGCTCATGTAACTTCCTTTCTTTTTCATAATAAATTGCTCCAAGTAGCTATTTGGCTGGGGCCATGGTTTGTTTCCCTCTCGATGGTTTTAACCACATGACAAACATCGGTGTATTGATATGTGATTCATTTGTGTGAAGTGGTTGCTTTAGGTGTTCGGTCTTTTGGGAGTACCCTGTGTACTCGAACACCAAGAGTGATTTGATTCTTTGATGGTAGACATGATTAGATTTGAATTTGGCTTGTCCCAAAGATAACTTCCCCACTCTGTTATGTACCAGATCATAGATGCATGTGTCAGACATGAAGTCTTTCCTTCATAGACGGTTTTTTGGATTACAACCAAATCTAGATCCTAAAAGAAGATTAGTATAAAACCACCTTTACCACCCCCTAGGTAATTTTATGCATCATGTCCTGTCGTTTGGACTTAAAAATGTTGGAGCCACTTTTTAGTGAGCCATGACACATTAGAGGAAATTTGGGATCTAAAATGGGCCTTATAAGAAAACGATCCAACAATAAATTCTTGTGAGTTGATATTCAAGAACCAATAGAATTTCAATAAAATGAGTCAACCATAATGGTTGACTTGACATATTTGTCATAAAAAACTACTTTTTTGTTTGTATTTTCAACATATATCCCTGTGTTTTTACTCAAATTTCGAGCGGGAGGGATCGTTGGATGTGGAATTAAATTCTGCATCCAACGAGTACCCACACTGCACACTTTTGATAGATCCCACTATTCTCAAAACAAGAAATACCTAAAACAACGTGATGATAAAACAAGAAATACCTGAAAAAATGTGATGATGAATTCATCTTGTTGTTTCAGGTATTTTTTTTTTGGGGTAGTGGGGTCCATCAAAAGTATGTAGTGTGGGTTTTTGCAGTCCCCATTTCCTTGTATTCGATCCTATCTAGGTTGATCTTAGTAGTTGAGACCGCCCATGTGTTTCCTACACCCTCTAGAATTCCTAGTGTGCTTATTTACTTCCACATTTTAATTTATTTAGAAATATTAGTTTTTAATTGTTGAAAAGTATTTTCTTTTAGTACTTTTATTTACTTTTCAGCATATTAGTCTCTGGTAGAGATACCTAGGTTTTAGAGATCACACTTCATTTGTGCACACATCACACACCTTAATATAAACACTTGTTCCATGACCTCAAGCCGAGCCTAAATTTAAACTTAATTCAACCAACATTGTAACCTCACTTGAGGAGAAAAACAATATTGTAGTTAGGTTAGGACATGGGGGATAGGAATCCAAATAACCCCCCTTTGTCACTTACATCTAAGACATAGTTGTTGTCTTCTATGGAACCAAAATCCTCTAGTATTTGTTGACACGGTCACCACTAGTTTATTGGGGGGGGTGGGGGGGCTCCCACTCTATGGGGCTAAGCCATGATGAAAATATTATGGAAATATGGGTGGAATACTGTAATCCACTATGTATAGAAGGACATATATTCATAGTCCTCCTCTGGCATGCTGACTCCCATAGCAGATGCCAAGGACCAAAGGGATAAAGTGCCAGGAAACCTTCCTAAACATGTCATGAACAAGGTAGCATATTTATCAGTCACTTAGGGATATTTTACCTTAGGTCCCTCTCGGTAGTCGGATTCTCTTAGCCTTTTGTTCTTCCATTTTGTATTGTTTTACTATGGATTTCATCACCCAACAGAGGATATAATTTGTGTGGGGATTCCATCCTATAGTTGGGATATTTCTTGCACTTACACCTAATAGGTTAGTGAGTCATTTTCTTCATAGGTAGTGCTGCTTGCTAGTTTTTCGACCTCTTTGTTGAAAAATTGCCTACTATGACACATTATTGTAGTTTGGTTTTTGCTTGGTTTTTGGCCTATTTGCCCCCATTTATTAGCCCTCCTTCTGCACCCTTGACTGAATTTGGATTTTTTAGTCTACGTTTACCACCCTTGATCCTTCATTCATCATATAACATACCATCATGTCACCATTTCTCCACCACATCACTTCCTAATACATAAGGGACATACCCCTCAGTTTGGTTCCTTTAACTGTCATCGTCAGACCCATATTCGACATCATTCACCACCGTTAGAACCACACATTGATTCTGAGTCAGATTCAGATGCCTATCGATCTGAGCCTGCCTTGTTCACTACCCCATCTATCCCCTTGGCTGGTGCACCTCCCAACCCCTATCTTGGAGGGATTGTTGGCAATGGAACTGTGAGCACCGCACCTGTCATACCGGGTATCCCTTCTACTAGACCTACTGGGTATCACCGCACACATTGTTGCTAGTTCGCTACCCCCTAGTAGTGGCCCCACTCTGGCAACCATGGTTCACACCATTCCTACATTCATGCATGGGGGCACTGGCCCTTCTACCGTTATTTTGGCTATTCACACCATTCTAGTGACTACTATTGTCGGGAGTCAACCCTACCAACCCCCATTTTCTAGGGATAACTACTTGCCGATCCCAACACCATTGTTGACCCTCCTAAGTCTAGTCCAGGTCCCATCCTACCATTCATGGCTAGTATCAACCTACCAAATTTGGAGAGGTTAACGAATGAACCCATTCATCATGACCCATTGTGGCCTCCCATGCCTACCAAACTCCCCTCGGACATCCCTAAGTTTGAGGGAAAGGAAGGAGAAGACCCTCAGAACCATATCATGTAATTCCACTTATGGTGTTCCTCCAACAACATAGTGAAAAATTCTATCTGATTGCAGATATTCTAGTGCACACTCACTGATGTTGCAGCCAAATGGTACATTGATTTTCCCCATGCCACTTATTGAGATTTTTCCTCTTTAGCTTTGATGTTCCTCTAGTACTTCCATAAACTCGTCCATTACTATGAGGGTACGGAAATCTTGTTATCTGGTAGACATAACACTGCAACCCATATCATAGATCACATGCATGAGTGGAATCGTCGCTGTAGTTTGTTCAAAATCTAGTCAGATGACATGATATTCCTTGATTGGTTTCGTAAAACCTTAATCCCCCTATCGCCAAGGATGCTACATTTGAGAACTTACAAACTAAGGAAGAATCAATACTCAAAGAACACTAGTTTGACCATATCAATTCCCAATCGGGTTACTTTTACACCATCATACCTGATTTTCCTCATGTTGGTTCCTCACAACAAGATACACTAGGGGCATCCCATGTTGATGATGGAGTCATTGGCTCTATTACCTTGAACCCCCATATGTACATGGCCTCTCCTTTGATGTCGCCTCACTCTATTAACACCCCTAGTGTTTCCAAACCCAATTATGCCCATGAATTTTCATGCACGGTGGCTCAGTCTGGAGCCACACCTTCATATGTGTCTTATGTACCAGTTCCTCACGTTCATGGACCCAATTTCTTGGAACCTACTTGTAATGGCCAAACAATAGGCTTTGAATCGTCTCCAGTTGCCCCTTCTTACTACCCACTACCTGTGAAACCTACATCTACTCTGAACCTAACTCCTCCCCTTCCTCAAGGACCAATCTATGCTCAGGAGAACCTCCCCAATCAACCCACCCCCAATAAGCAACAAGGGAAGGGAAGAAGACATAGAGATAGGAACCGAGGAAACAACCAACCTTAAGGGTCAATTAACAACCCAACCCTCCTAACAACAATATATCCAATGCCCCCACACAAAAAACCAACCTCCGCATAGACCTGGGAAGAACCCTGAGTTACGAACTAACCATTTGTGATGTTTATGTCCACTATACACACTATTTCCCCAAGATACATCAAGTTCGCCAACTATTACAAGAAACAAATAAACATGAAACCAATGTTGTCGCTCTAGCACAACCAAACCCAGCACCACAAATTCCTATGGCTATGGTGCTGCAGAACATGTTACCAAATCAAGGAGTCATTAGAGGAAATTTCAACTCAAAATGGGCTTCCTAAAAAAATTTAATAAAATAATACTTAAAATAATAAAATAATATTTATTAATTTTGGAGGAAGAAAAGAAAAAAACTATTTTTTTGTTTGTATTTTCGACATATCTCCCCATGTTTTTACTCAAATTTCGATCGGGAGAGCTCGTTGGATGCAGAATTAAATTCCACATCCAACGAGCTCTCGTGATCAAAATTTGAGTAAAAACACGAGGAGATATGTCGAAAATACAAACAAAAAAGTAGTTTTTTTTATCATACCTATCCCCAAATTTGTATTAAAGAAGTGTTTAAGACCTATATAGTATTTCAAATTTAAAGCAATTTCATTGGCTAACACATGATGACATGGAATTTGAGTTAAAGTTAAAAGGCCCATTTTGAGTTGAAATTTCCTCTAATGGGTTGCAACCCAACCATTAGTACAACACAATACAACAACCGCTTCTTTGAGTCAATCCATTGATCCTCGTTTCCATCACCTTATGACATTGTCATATGAAGTCAACTTACAGACTCGACGAAAACAATATGGCTCCACCATGGAAACCAAGAATCTCTCCATGACATCTACCTCCACTACTATCGATATGTCCTTACATTTGTTTATACCCTCCCAAGATGGGACTGCCTAAGTCCCTAGGTTTTGTTTGCATCACATTGCGAACAACTCCACTGCTAGATCCACTCTCAATTCCAATATTGTCGATGACTTGGCCCAATATCCCTCTGCCATTTACGCTCTGGAATTCCTGAGAACTTTTCCTTTGCAACGTAAATCCTTGTTATCTGCTTTAGGTGTCATTGACCCCTCTAAATCCAAGTTAATCACTTTCGACTTGGATCAAGGAGAACCTCTGATTCCTTCATCCATATCCTTCTAGGTTCCTATCACTATTCAAAATTTGGTCATTCATTGATGAGGGTGCATCCACTTGTGTTATGTCAACCTTCATTTAGCAGAATCTAGGATCCCCAACCCTTCAACCCTTAACCAACACCCTACGCACTTACGATGGTCACGCTGCCCAATCACAAGGCATTCTCATGAATGTTCCCATTGAGTTGGTAGGTAAAATTGTGTTGATCAACATCGATGTTGTGAATGCCCAACTATATTATAACCTTCTCCTTAGACATATTTACATGTACGATATGCCAACAGTTGTTTCAACCATATTTCGAACCTTGATTGTCTCCCATGATGCGAATATTGTGACCCTTGATTATTTGATGTAGTACGATCCCAAAGGACCTGCTACTCCGGAGCATGTCCTCTCTACCATTGACACCACCATCGATAACACATCCATCCCCTCGATGTCTGCCATTGGTCCATGAATGTTTACCAGTTCCCCCTTGACTGACACCTTTTTGTATCTAACACCTCCTCCATCTATGGCTAAAATATCAGATTTCTACCTCAGTTGCATTCCCAACCATAGACTACGCCCACCCTCAGTCATTCTCCAGGAAACTATTGGGATTCATTTCCCATTCACACCATTCTGTTTCTCTTTCCACCCTTTGGAATCATGAGTAAACCATTCATGGATACTCTTAACCTTCTGATATTAACTTTCGGTGTTCTAGTGTGGTACCTTGATCAACCCAACCTCACCTCGACACTAGAAATCATGATGACACTAGTCCAACCTTTTGAGGGAGTGTCACATCCTCCTCTTGGTACACAACTAGTTTCTCCTTTATCCACTCCTACACCCCCTCCTCCTACAAATTTTTGGGGCAAGGCACCAAATGCCCCTGCAAAACCACGTCCACCTCCTACTTGCACCTTATGCGATGTCCTCAGCCATGCTACTCAAAATTGTCCCGATTTTCTATTTCTTTGCACCCACATGTGCATTGTAGTAGAGGTCAATGACACTCTGGTTGTTAAAATACTAAACACGCTTGCGGTTAAGAAAAATGGTTACGTATGAACCACTTGTGTGCAGTTTGTGGCCTCTATGGTCATTATTCCCATCATTTCCCAAACCTGCTCGAGTACCGGTCCCTCCTCACTAATTTATGCCATCACTCCCTTGAGTCTGATGTCACTATCCTTAAAGAAATAAACCCTCTAATTTATTCCTTGGATACCACCAACACTATATTTATGATCTCAACTTCTAGTATTCCTTCCCCCTCATCGAATGCAAAATATCCCTTTGATCTATCCAGGCGCCACTTTCATAATGACGAAGAGATCTTGAAGCTCTCACAACTCCCACGTATCCTTGAGATGTCCTATCCCATTGATAATTTTTCATCTCTGATGAACCTCTCTCATCATCAGATTAGTTCTCTATCGAAGTGAACTATTTTATTCATGGAAGTGTCGATAGGCCTCCATTTGGTCAACTTCTTCTTTCATGTGTCACAGGGTCATCCGATGTCCATTTTTCACACCGTTCGCATCGACGTGTTCATTTTTTTTGCTCTATCCACCTATGGGACTCATGTCTCGTTCTCTCCCTAATTATTTTGTTCTATTTCCCATACTTATCTTAATTTGGGTGCCACCAGGAAAGTTGAACCCCTTATGTATTGGCATGTTCATGAGCCCTCCTCCATCCATACTACAAACTTTGTGTTATGTTACCACCATTCACCGTCCCAAAAAGAGGCCCCACCAGTATTCCACTATTATTTTTCTCCCCATTAGGCATGATCCCAGCATCACCTCTTTTGGCACATTGAACACTTCCTCCTTGCTTGACTGACCATTACAGAGTTTCTCTAAAGTTTTTTTCTTACTCCTTAAAGAACGAAAAGATTGTCGAGCAAGCTTCCTTCCTTCACTCTCGTTAAAGTATTTGAAAGGGCCTCTATGTGGTATTATTTATCCCCTTTTTTGGACTATGTAGAATAATTAAAGAAAAGGATGACCCTATCACCTTCCAACTAGAAACATTTCCCTTTGTATGCTTTTATTCTTTTTTGGACTTTAGGACCGTACTCTACAAAAAAACTCATTTATGGGTTGTATTTAAGCTCTTTTCCATCCCTCTCATAAAGAAAAGATCATCAAGCAAACTTGGTTTCATTCATTCTCATAAAATTATTTGAATGATTGTTTAATCATTATAGGTTTATCCTTTTTCCTCCTGGTTGGACTACCTACAAAAAAGAAGTCTCTTTTCCCCTTCTGGTTGGGAGAGTTCTCCTTTGTACACTTTCATCTTTTTTTAGGCTTAGGAGACTACTGTACAAAAAAGAGACCCATTGAAGTCTTATTCATGTTTTTAGACTCTCTAAACATGAAAACACCATCAAGCATTTATATTTTTGGGCTCGACAAAAATCCATGAGGCAGTATCATACTGCATACTTCTATCCCTTATTCGAGCTCCTTAAACTATGAATAAGGCTCAAACGGTACCTCTTGGTGCCCACCCATATTGCATATAGTCTCACAATATGCCAATTTGGTGTTTAAAATGGGCCTCCTAAGGAAAATAAAAAAGTAATAGTTAAAATAATAAAATAATAGTTATTAATTTTGGACGAAGAATGAAAAAACTACTTTTGTGTTCGTATTTTTGACATATCCCCCTGTGTTTTTACTCAAATCCTGATCGGGAGAGCTCTTTGGATGTGGAATTTAATTCCGCATCCAACGAGTACCCACACTGCTTACTTTTGATGGACCTCGGTACCCCAGAAACAAGAAATACCTGAAAAAATGTGATGATGATGTCATCATCACATTTTTTCAGGTATTTCTTGTTTCTGGGGTACCAGGGTCCATCAAAAGTATGCAGTGTGGGTACTTGTTGGATGTGGAATTAAATTCCACATCCAATGAGCTCTCCTACTTGAAATTTGAGTAAAAACACAGGGAGATATGTCGAAAATACGAACAAAAAAAGTAGTTTTCTTTTATGACAAATATGTCAATTCAACCATTATGGTTGACTCATTTTATTGAAATTCTATTGGTTCTTGAATTCCAACTCACAAAATTTATTGTTGGCATGTTTTCTTATAAGGCCCATTTTAGACCCCAAATTTCCTCTAATAGAAACAATCCCCCCATTGGGTCTCTTTTTTTCAAAGTACTCTGTGATGAGTCTCCATTAGATCCCCTAGATATCACTTGTCTTGTGCCTTCTCTAAGTATCTTTGATTGCATTCATCTCCCTGGTTCCACAACTATGATTCCCTCCCCATGATTTAGTTTCATCTACTTCTAGGTCAGCCCTGCCATTATACTCTGAACAAAGGAAGTTTGAGTCCCTCTTACTCCACTACTCCTGTTCCCCATTCAGTGACTCAATCCCATTATTATTCCATATATCTGGTTGCACCCCTAATGCTTCTATCAAGTAAACCTCATTTCCTTAGTAGTTGCAGGTATCCCTCTATCGATATCAACACATCTATTCCAGAGGATATACCTAGAGGTCCATGTGTATTTTTTTTATCCACCTCATTAATGAGTACATTGGACCACTTGAATTGAGTCCTTAGTGCCTTTTGGGTTGGTTGTGTCTCATGTTCTCAACTTTAGCTACATTATCACACTATTGAGATTCATACAGGGTATTGGTTCGGTCATTATTTGGTCGAAGACCCCGATTGTCACCTGACACTAGCACATTGGTGAGTCTCTTTGGGACCCATACAATTTCATGTCCTTTATGATATCTGGGATGCATTGGAGATAGTGTTCGGAAGCCCCTCAGTATCATGCTTCTGTATATATACAATATCACATGCCATTTATTGTACCTGAGAGATTTCGACTCTAAGTCATTGAGTCCATGGATTTGTGTACACCCTCAGATTTAGAAAAACATTAGTCATTGTGATATTTCATTCCAAGAGAATTCCATTGTTTTTATGTACCAATTCTTCATATCACTATTTTTATTTAGCCTCCTATTGGGGCCACCCTTATGTACTATTAGTTATATGTATTGATCCACTCCCCTTGCTTGAGCCTTGATCACCATTTTTTATATTGAGACATTGATACGAGCATGGGTATTCCTGTCTCATCCATATATATGTTTGACATTATATGTACCTCATTCATTTTGAGAAGCAACACAAACCAAAGGCCACTACCGTTCGAATGAGGAGACTCCAAGTCTATGTGGTTCTTTCTGGTTTCTCCATCATTTTCACCATTTCTCCTTTGATCCTATGATGTTTGTCAGCCATACGACGAGATCCTTCCCTCACACATCAGAGGGAAATCTGTTAGCACAAAAAAAATTCCACATAGCTCTCTATGGTCCACACCATAATTACACATCATAATACCTTCATTATGCCCTCCATTTTGAACTTCACATTTAAATTCCACCCAAATTGGTTCAAAAAATTATTATTCCTTCCCTCATAAATACAGGGAAGATGGGAATTTATTGCAACATAACCCATTCACTCAAAAAGGGACCAAAAAACCCTAAAAATGAGAATGGGTCAAAAACCATGGGCCAATACCATGCACTACATAAAACAATGGACCAATACCATGAGAAACAAAATCTTGGATCATCCTATAAATACATTGTGAAGGTCTCCCCACAAACACTTTTAGTCACACTTTTGGTCATACCTCCTAACACCCTCACACCTTTGTCACACTTTTTCACCTTTTAGCCATATATTTCCACATCACATTGCATGTTGAGTTTACTCCATAAAATCCTTGATTCCATTCTCGTTGAAAATCGTTGTTGGAGAAAATCAAAGAACCGAATCATGGAAGGCATTGGATCAACTCCTCAAATGGCTGTAGTGGCCCATTTATAAAGGTATGAGTACATGCACTTGTTTTGTTAATTAAAAAATATAAAAAATATAGTTTTCTTATTTTGTGTTTGTAAGTCAAGGTTGAATGCTTTCCTTTGCACCATGAACTCTACCTCTAGATCCCTTTGATATAAGGTAGGGGCTTTTGCACGTATCTAGAGAGAAATATCCAATACACATAGAAAAAATCACCACTGTAGATTTCACTAGTGCAACTCCAGACAACTGAATTAGTTAACAGTTAGTTAACTGAGTCTGGTAGGTGAGCATGGGGGCCTTTATCCTTAAATCATGCAAATTCCATGAAAAAGTGGTGCATTAGGATACCATGGGGGGTTCACTCAATTAACTCATTACATAGCATGATCATTCGCAATATATTAAATAATATCCATAATTTCACTAAATATTGGAAAATCCCTCCTAAATTGTATTGTTGAACCCCCCTCCCAATATCCCTTTCCAATTAAGAAAACCCCTATTTTCACGAGATATTGTAGGTATTCATATTTTAATACCTCCTTTATATCATATTATCAATTTGTAGCAAACATGATCCCTAACACATCTTAGTATAAGCAAACTAAATGCTAAATAAAATATTAATATAACGCTAATAATGATCGCACCGGGATTGCACAGGAGACTGATCAATTTGTAGCATTGGATAGTGGAAGACCCAACAACATAGTAATGGGGAAGGAAAAATAGGTAAAAGAAAACCCAATCAAGAGATCATTTTAATGAATAATGTAAAATATTGATAGCCCAATAGTCATTGCAATGCTTAGAAAAGATGAGAAGTCTAGATGTTCACACCAAGCCTACCAATCTACCAATTTTGTATCATGTAAATACAAGTATAGCTATAGAGAGGTCATGTTTTCTATAAGATTAATAAATTAAACTCCAAAAAAATAAAAAATTGAAACCCTTTCATGGATGGACTTTTCTATCTTCCTATCAAAACAAACACCATTGATGTGATGTTTGAACCCAAGTGAACATAGAAAAATTCCTCTTACTTTCCAATAATGACATATGATCATGTGGATACCTTGGATTTGGGTCATTCACAAGATCCAATGAATTTCCTTCACTTCGTCTACATTTAGTCTTCCAGTCAAGGGAATTAAAAACATTTAGTTACGTTTTCTTGGGTTATATCTAGTTTTTTTTTAATCTTTACAAAATAGGGGAAAATGTCCACTGTTAAGTTTCAAGCATGCAATATTTATAAAGATACATAGATGGTGAATCTTATATGTTACCATTTCATTGTAATGATAACACATAGGGTACATAAATAAGGAATTAGATTTTCACCTATGTTCATGTCGGTTCCAATACAATATTAGACGAATGCTTTGCATATAAGAATTCAAATTACAATTATAAATGTAACTTTGAGAATTCAATGCAAACAATGATGAGGCCAAGGAACACATCAATAGCTGAACATGCAAAGCAAGGGAAACTAGTTCTAGTGTTGTGCCAACAAAGAAACATGCATGAACTACTACATTTTGAATTGACTCACCTCTTTGATCTCTCTCCAACAATAGAAAGTTAGCTTGGTGATAATACTCGAGCACTCAAGAAACTAGGACTAATATGAATCCAGTCCATGATTCGGAGGTATAAATATAGCCCATAATTTGGACATTATTCTGTAGCAGCAATTAAAATTGAATGAATCCATTCTGTGATTTTGAGATATGAATATATACCATGATTTGGAAGTTATTCCTTAGAAAAAACTAGGAATGATATGAATCCAACCCACAATTTGAAGGTATAAATTGAGCCCATGATTCATAGGTGTTAACACATCTATTCAGTAGAGGGATAAAAGAACCTTGATGAGGGAGAAATAATAATGGATTGTCAAACTTTGGTTAAATGGTATAAGTATAAAGAATACCATGAAGAACGAAAATGATGAATTTGTCAAAGATCTAATGGTGCGGAGTGAAGAGTCGAAAATCAACGGTCTACACTATATCCGCTATCCAAAGGTGCAAGGAAGATAAGTTATATCTGGGTGATTAATAGCATACACAGATCGAAGACTGTTGATCCGGATCAAAGAGATCTATGGTTTATATTTGCTCCGCCTTGTGAAGTCACACGATGGTTAAAATAATAGCGCTCAGCGGAATCAAGTATAGGCTCCTCGATCTGACGGCGGCAAGATAAAGGCTTATCGCATCAATGATCGTGGATAATTCCGGAGCCTAGACTTGCATGGTAGATAATGCCCATGCACCCAGCGGAATTAGTTACGTGGTGATTGATCTTACGGTTGAGAGTTAAAGGTGAGTTGGATCAATGGTCGTAGACGAATTCGGAACACAAAGTTGCACGGAGGATAAGTTCGGAAAGCCCAGCGGAATTGATTACGCGTCACCTAATCCGACGACGGAGAAATAAAGTCGATCACATCGATGGATGGGGATGTCTCCAAAGCAAAGACTTGCATGATAGTTAAGACCCAAGCACTTGGCGGAATCAGGTACATGCCTTTTGATCCAACGGTGGAAAAATACAGGAAGATCGCATCAATGGTTGTAGACAGCTCCGGAAAGGAAATCATGTGCATGATGAATAAGACCAGGACCCCAGGCGTAATTAATTATATCGCGCTTAATCGAAGGGTTAAAAATAAAAAGTGAATTGGATCAATGGTCACAAATGAGTCCGGAGTGTGGAAGTGCACGGCAGTTAAAGGTAGAAAGTGGTTGCGGAATATAAACCGCTGTCCACGCGTCGAATTGTGGCATACTCCGGAGGCTAAAGTGGTTTCATTCAAACCACCGATGGAACGCTCCGGAGTGGGGCCTTATAAAAGGAAGGTTGACTTGTCCCGTGGGTATTGTGTTAATTGGCTCTGGCGGGTGAAAAGGACTCATGGGTTTGTCAACTTTAAACTGTTAGTTTCGAGCACACCAAGCACACGCCTCTACAGTTAAACAGGTAAAGCTTGAACCCTGTAGTTCATTCATCTGAATTGCTATTGTCAATCAAGTTATGGATAAGGGAGAGGAATTACAGAGTGGTCATGTTATAGATGATAAAGAAGATTATATAGTCGACAGAGACAGGGGTGTATGCGACCCCTTCCTGTCAATTGGAAGCATGTCCGTTAGTAAGGAAAGATTGTGGTATTACCACTCACAGGGAAATGATGTGTTGAATGTATGCAAGTCCTTTCTGTATTACTTCGCCCTCGAGCAAACCCTCCATTTCCCTGAGTTTGCAGAATGGTGCACTATTAACTACTCCCCATCTCAGAGAATTATCGTCAGTCAGTCCACCTCCCGAATTCTTTGTAAAGTCAATGCTACAGTCATCTGTGAGAACCTCAGTTTACCTGAAAATTACCCTGATAGTCGTGAGTCAGTGAATAAGTCAACCCTGGCCGAATTTTACAAGAAATGTGAAACTGAAACCTGTTACCTATTCCTATCAAGTGTTCATAAATATGGTCAATCTTTGGATGGTTTTTTCTTACCTTACCCTGTCCACATTTTTAAAAGTGAAGTCCAATTAGTTATTTCTTTGGTTTGTCAAATACTGGGTCTGGACGATGATTGTCGCGTGGACGAGGTCATTCTCGGTTTTTTGTTGAGAATAGGTTCCTTAGACTCTGAATCTCAGTCAATTCCAGTGTTTAGTCTAGATGAATACCTAGCTGAGGCAATCCACCTTCAGCTGAGTGAGTTTCCAAAGGTTCGGTTTTTTAGATTTCAAACCTACCTTTTCAACATGTTATTATGCTCCAATGTCACTGAACTCTAGTTTTTGAATACTATCTGTTCTTATGATTTTCCCAAGCAAATCAACATGTTCGAGTTTGCTAATTCGATCATGTCGGAAATGTACAAAATGTTGTTTGATGAGGAATTGCCCTGTGTTTTGGATGAGATGAAGTGTTTAATGCAGTCTTCACCCGAAGACCGAATTGGAGACTGGTTCCTGCATAAAGACTCCACTGTGTTAAGGATATATAGTTTTACATGACATCCTTATAAGTTACCTGCCTTCTTAACCCTAAGTATTTTTGCTTTGGAATTCATGAGACAAAGGCTACAGTCTGAAGAAGAGCATTTTGGAGCTTTCAAGAAGTCTTCAAATATTAAATCCCCCCTGAAGGTCGGTTCTTTCATTTTCAAAAGTAAAGGTGCTTTAATATTCATAGATAAATTGCTAGAGAGTATGGATTTCCAAAAGGAGCCGAAGATAAACTCCGATCCCCACCATGTAATATCCTTGAGGAAGCAGGCCAATAAGAATAAACCATTTGATCACCAGTCTATTGAGGGATTGGCTAAAACAACAATTTGGTTGCAGTTTACTGAGATATCAAAGTTTGATGAAGATGCACATACTGTACCTGTCACATCATCCCAAATAGCAGAGGGTACTAGTATTGTGATTAAGAGAAGTCTGTCTGAAATCGAAAGTATGGAAATTGATGAAGATGGATCACATAAAAAGGCAAAGTTGTTGCAGGGTGGTGAAGTTTTAAATGAAGAAATTTCTGATGGTTTCAAAAAGTTTGCTCTAGTTCCAGTAAAGGTTGTGCAAGTAAATAAGTTCTCTTTTAAAGGTATGGATGGTTCAGAATTAAGCCCAATATTTAAATCAAAGGAAGAACTCAAGAGTAGTTACATGGAGAAAAGAAAACAGTCTCTAGAAGAGACAAGAAATTTGCTGCCGCAAGTGAGAATTTTACACAGCCCAAAAACATCTCTGGTTTCTGCTAGAGATGCCGAAAGAAATACATTCAAGTTAGCCATGGTGAACGACAAAAAGATGTAAGAAATGGAGATTCGGTTGGATAAGATCAGTATTCCGGATAAGATACAACTTCATAAACAAACCAGTGATATCATTTTCTCAGACCTGTTACAAGCCATGATAAGAATAAACAAATTACAAATTCTGATAGATAAGTTAGAAATCCAATTGAAACATGAAAGAGTTGAGAATAAGGCAAATACTATCCAAATCAAGAAGCTTCAAACAGATATTGTCAATTCAGATAACACCCAGGCAGTCAAGATAATGCTAGAGGAGAAAGATAATGTGCTCCAAGTGTTGAAGAAAAAATTGAAAATCCCAGGTTCTGAGCATGTTCAGTCCTCTGAGCTCTTGGCCCTGCAAGAAGAAAAAGATAAGATCCATTAAGAGATGATAGAGTATAAAGGGAGAGCTGTTGAGTTGCAGGAAGAAAAGGACAAGTGGGAGGCCGAAAGAAATGAACTGTTATCTCAAATTTCCTTGATGAAAAAAGATCAAATTGATGAGAAGGAAATTATGGAGGAGTTAATGAGTCAGACTCCCACAAGTGAAGACTTGTCCATTGTGAATATCGAGAAGCCGTTGGATGATTTTTCTGCAGTTGACCTGTTGGTGCCTATATCCCAAGTTAGTTTAAAAGATGAAGAAATCAAAGAGCTAAAGACAGAGAATGCAAAGATTAAGTCTGAACTAGCCAAAATGACTGAAAGTAAAAACAAAATATTACAAGATAGAAACCAGTTGCAAAAGAAGTTAAATGAATTGAAGGAGAAAAATATAGGTAAAGGTCCCCTGCAAGGAGCTAAACACATTATTTGGGACACGTTATCTATAGAAATTACCAAATTCAGGCACCATCTGAATTTTATTGATGATCAATGCATTCTGATCAATTTGGCCCACCAAAGGTTAAAGCTAGTGAATGAACGCATGGGAAAAATACCTCTCTCCACAGCTCAAAATGCGCTGAATTTTTTAAACTCATTGACATATCAGAAACTACATGATATGGGGATAAAAGACAGAATATCCATAGTGCTATGGGCTAAGAAATTTATCCATAAACATAATTTAATGAAGACAGTCTAGGACCAAGCTGATGAAATGGCTGCACAAGTTGACAATTTCAAGCAGGATTTCAAGGAGTTGTTCGAAGACGGATTGCCTTCCTTTTGGGACGTAGAGGGGGGGATGTTTTCTTAGGAGCACTATCATAATTTGCTAGTTCAGAGCCGCATGGACCATTCCAAATTTGATGACTTGGAAAAGGGCTTGACAGGGAAGGCTATTGTAGACAAATTGACAGAAGATTTCGAGATTTTTCAAAAGTTTCTACTTATCAGAAGAAGATTTCCCAAGGTATCCTATGAAGCGTACATGGAGCTTGAAGTATCTATCCGAGAGATGATGGAGTGTGACACCCCAAGCACAGAACAGTGGAAAGCTATGGAGAGATTCGGGAAGACCAAGTATATCGTGCATGCATAAAGACAGGTGTTATACAACAAGGAGATGATTGGATGAAGACATGGAGCTGACTGGATAAAGACGTTTTACCAAGCTGATTTTTACTTTATGATCTGTTAGGATTGGAGCAGTAATTTATTCCTATAAGTTAGGGATTTAGTTACAAGACTCTAAATTAAGCCGATCATTCAGTTGGAAATCTTCTTGGAAGATCTATTATTTTTTGTATATATTGGCATCTTTTTTATGAGATGGGGGTTGGAACCCATCGTGTTGTGGAATTATTTTTTGGAGAACATATCTATTTTTGAATAAAAAAGTGAATGCATGAAGGTTTATCAGATATTCCCGTGTCATTGATATTACAGTTTGTGCCTCTTTCTTTATGTGATCGTACTTTCCCAGTGTAACACTTCATTTTGTTTCTTCTTCATATCTGAAATACAGCGTTGGGTGATTGGAATTCATATGATTATGCTCTAGTCATCATTTCAGATATTTTATACATTTTCTGCTAAAGTTGACATAGAATTCATGTTTGATGCTCTGTGTTAATGGACTGTTTCCTCGTCTCTTCTGTTTCACCTGGATTAAATTGAACGACCGTGATGATGTGATTATCTTGCCTTTGATGAATCCCGTGTATATGTCTTTGTGATATCTTTATATGTGTGTGACTCCATGCCCAATGGTTATGTGATTGTTTCAGCCATACATACAAATCTTTAAATATTGTTTAATATCCGGTCCTGTTAAAATCTTTATTGAGAGATCCCTCTCTGGAAGAAAATACTAGTTTCTTTCTAAAGTGGTTTTGTTGTTACCTTGGAGTTTACCTTTTACAACCTTGGGTACATTCTGAGTGCTAACAAACTGGCACCGTTGTCGGGAAACGAATGAGCATATCTGCCCTGGGAGAACGACAAAGCTTGAAGAAATATTTCTGTGGGAAAACAGTAATTTTATCAACAGAAGAGGTTGTATATTTTCCCTGGCGACTCCATTGTGAAGATTGTTTAGAACTTAAGAAGTCATTCTGGCTTCGAGAAGACATATGCGAGGTAACTCTGATACCAAAATTTTGAAAAGTTTTGAAGACCCAGAAAAGTTATTTAAGAAGAAAAATAAAGAAAAGATAGATTTTCCTTTGTTTGGTGCATCATCATCCCAAGATTCTCATATTAATCCAGAATGGGGAGTTAATGTTGGAAAGAATTTGTTGAGAACCAAGTCTGAGTCTGACCTTAAAGATACTGAGTTTAATCCCCGTAGATTAGAATCTTACTTGTTAGATTCCCTTTGGAGAGTTTTGCAACAAACCACCAAGGCTGAAACATCTACCTCGCAGAATACTCAAACCTCTTCAAACCCTGTGAATCTACCTAGACCAATGGCTGCCAGATTTGCTCCCTTGCGTCTGCCTGCTGTATTACATGATCTTCCTCAAAATTATTCCCAAAGAATTTCTTTATTTTATGGAGAGGGTGATATAACCGCAAAACAACATGTTGCCAAGTTTGAAGATTTTATTGACTTAGAAGAAGTTGATTATCCTGATGTTAAAATGCGGTTATTTGCCCAAAGTCTGTCAGGAGAGGCAAAGAAGTGGTTTAAAGACTTACCAAATGGGTCTATAGTAAATTTTCAGGCTTTCCAAAATGCTTTTCTGGACAGGTGGGATGATAAATAAAATCCTTTGTAGCTTTTGTCTCAGTATAACAGTCTCAAAAAAGGGGGTTTCGAATCTGTTCATGAATTCTCCAGCAGATTCATGAGGGCTTACAACTCTATTCCCGAAGATATAAAACCTTCTCCTACGGCTGCCAAGTTACATTATGCTGGGGCTTTTGATAATGATTTTGCATTCTCATTACGGGAGAGGAAATCGGAAACTCTTGCTGCCATGTTTACTGATGTGCTAGAAGTGGAAGCTAACATGATGGTGAGTGGAAAAATTTTTCATAGAGATTTGGATAGGAGAAGAAAAGAAGAGAATTTGCCTTCTACTTCATCCTCTTATGCTGATGCTAAATTTGAAATGATGTTGAAAACCATGGAAAAGTTGATGGATAGATTAACTGTGGATACTAGGCCTTTCAACAGAGAACAAGGGGACCCCCAAATCAGGAATCCAAATTTCAGAAGACCAAATCCCCTTGTTCCTCCCCAAAATAGACAGAGAGACCAGAGAAATCCAAGAAACCAAGAAGAACAACCCATTCGTCCACCTTTCCCTGAAAATTATGTTGACTATGAAGAAGATCCCCCTGAAAATGAGATTCATCTGTTTGGAGAACAAGATTCAGAGATATATCTTACTGAAGAGGAGCATAACATGTTTGAACAGGAGGGTGGAAATGAAGAAATTGAAAAGGAGAATGAGCTGTATCAAAGAGGTTATTTGCATGCTATGGATGATGTGCAGAGGAAAATCAGATTGAGGAATAGGGATGTCCTCATAAATAAAGGGAAGGAAAACACAAATCAGCCTTCCTCTAGTTTTTTGAGTGTAGAAAAAGGAAAAGAACTACAAAAAGAGCCTTGTGTAAATAAAGAGGTTGAAAATGATGTACAAAAGGATAAAATAATAAAGAAGGCGACTCCGGTTGATGTGGAAAAGATTGGTGCTGGTTTTAATTTACAGAATGAGCTTTCAAAGCTAAAAATATCTGTTCCGTTCAATGAATTATTGAGAAACATTGAATACAGGGATATTATCACAAAAATGGTCAGAAATCAAGGCGAATGGCAGTCTGACATTTTAGAACTGAATGATGACAGTCCCGCTATTTCATTTGGGCCAAAAGTTGAAAATATGGAAGGTGAAGAAGTTCCTCGTTTCTATTTAAGCCTGAATGTGCATGACAAAGTGGTCCATAATGCTATGTTGGATTCTGGGGCATCACACAATCTAATGCCCAAAGGGGTGGTAGAAAACCTGGGGTTGGAAGTAACAAGGCCTTATAAATATCTATACTCTTTTGATTCTAAAAGAGTAAAATGCCTTGGATTAATTAAGGACATGGTGGTAACCCTAAACAAATTTCCCTCTAAAACTATAGTTATGGATGTGGTGGTGGCAGATATCCCACCAAAATTCAGGGTATTGTTGTCAAGATCCTGGACTTCCAAATTAAAGGGCAGTTTGCAGATGGATATGTCGTATGCCACGATCCCTGTCCGAGATGGGGACAGAAGATTATATAGTGAAAAAAGAACTCCATATGTAGTTAGCAGTCAGGATAAACCTGAGATTCATCACATTTATGCTGTTGACACTAATTTGGGGTCCTCCATTTTTTTTAATGATGCTGTTCCACATGATGTAGAAGAGGTTTTGCAGAAGAAGTCTGAGGAGAATAAAGAAAAGGAAGTGAGAGAACAAGATGCTTTAGAAGCAAAGCAAAAAAGAGAAGGGCAGTGGATTATGTATTTTGATGGGTCTGCTGCGAAAATAGGTGCTGGAACAGGTGTATACATAATTTCTCCTATTCAGGGGGATCTCAAAGCACTATCATACAAGTTGACATTTGAGTGTACAAATAATGTGGCAGAATATGAAGCTCTATTATTGGGACTGCATGCTTTGAAAGATTTAGGAGCTCAAAAGATAAGGATCTTAGGATATTTTGAGTTGGTAATAAACCAGATAAATGAAAGATATCAAACCAGGCATCCTCGAATGAGGGCTTACAAAAATGAAGTGTGGGATATGCTTGGTAACTTCTTTACGGAGCATACAATTCAGGTGATTCCTAGACATGAAAATTTGGTAGCTGATTCTTTAGCTGTGGCCGCTGGAAAATTTGAAACACCTGTTGCTAGTCAGAGGGAGTACCAGGTGGAAATTGTGAATAGACCATCTATTCTTGACAACTCTAAATATTGGCAAGTGTTTGAAGACGATATGCAGATCCAAAGATTTCTGGAACTCTTAGAAGAATTTGTGAATACTCCTATTGACACTGAGAATGAAAATGATGAGAGCACTCAAGAAGATGAAGACCTTGAAGAAGAAGGGAATAGCACTGAAAAATTGAAAGGGACCTTAGGAGGTAAGGATATCATCCAATTAAAAAACAATTTCATACCAAGAGGGCTAATCCCTTTAGAAAAGCTTTTTGACCAAAATGATGTGGCTAAAAATCCGAAAGTGAATCCTGTTGATGATGCTATCGAAGACAAAAATATTGGTACCACAGAGAATCCTAAGATTGTGAAGTTGTCCAAGAAATTACCTGAAAAAGAGAAAGAAGAGTATGTGAAATTAATGAAGAATTATACAGATGTTTTCGCTTGGAGTTATGAGGATCTCAAAGAGTATGATACTTCAATCATACAACATACCATTCCTATAAAGCCTGGGGAAAGGCCTTTTAAACAGAAGCTCAGAAGAATAAATCCTAAGTTGCTGCCTATTATTGAGAAAGAAATCAAGAAGCTATTTGATGCTAAGATCATTGTAACACTGAGGTTTTCAAAATTGGTTGCAAACTTGGTTTCTGTTAGGAAAAAGAACGGAGAGATAAGATTGTGCATAGATTTCCGCAACTTGAATAAATTTTCCATGAAGGATAACTATCCTCTTCCCAAGATGGATCATATACTGTAGCAAGTGGTGGGAGCTGAAATAATTTCAATGCTGGATGGTTTTACCGGGTATAATTAGATCAAGGTGTTACCAGAAGATCAGGAGAAGACTGCCTTTACTACACCTTGGGGCACCTTTATGTATGAAAAGATGCCTTTCGGTTTGATGAATGCAGGGGCCACTTTCCAGCGAGCTATGGACATCGCTTTTGCTGGGGAAATTGGAAATTTTGTAGTGATCTACATGGATGATATCACAGTCTACTCGAAGTCTAACATGGAGAATTTGCATCATCTGGAGAAAGTGTTCATCAAATGTAGGAAGTTCAGTATATCGTTGAATCCCAAGAAGTCAAATTTTTCTCTGGAAGAAGGAAAGCTGCTGGGCCATATAATATCAAAAGATGGCATAAAGATTGATCCTGAGAGGGTAAGTGCAATTCTGAAGGTAGGAGAGCCTAGAAGCAAAAAGGAGATACAGTCTTTATTGGGGCAAGTGAATTTTCTAAGAAGGTTTGTACCTAGTTTTGCTGAGATCCTAATGAACATCACTAATATGTTGAAAAAGGGGCATGAAATAAAATGGAATACTGAAGCTAGACAATCCTTTTGGGAAATCAAGAAGGCAATTTCAGAGGCTCCTATGTTAGTGAGTCCAGATTTCACTAAAGATTTCTCAGTGTTTTCATATGCTTCAGAATATACTATAGTAGTTGTTTTACTGCAAAAAAATGATGAGAATATGGAGCAGCCCATAGCATTCTTCAGCAAGATGTTGAGAGATGGTGAATTGAAATATGACATTATGGAGAAACAAGTCTATGCTTTAATTAAAGCATTGAAATATTTTAGAATATATATTTTACATTCACATATAATTGCCCATGTTCCATCTGCTGCAGTAAAAGGAATCCTGACTCAACCAGATCTAGAAGGCAGAAGAGCAAAATGGATTGCTACATTGTTGGAGTATGATATTGAGATAAAGCCTACCAAATTGATTAAAGGGCAAGGACTAGCTAAAATGATGGCTAATTCCAAATGTGAAGCTTTGCAAATTAATTTCCTTTCTCATCAAGCTAACCAGTTGGACACGGAGGTAGAAGTCATGGCTGATTTTGTGGCATCTCCATGGTATTCTGATATTATATATGTCCTCCGTAATTTGTAAGCACCAGAAGGATTAAGTAAATCAAGATCGAGATCTGTAAAGTTAAAATCTGCCAAATTCTATATCATAAATTGGTATCTTTATTGGAAAGAACCTGGAGGAGTGTTACTGAATTGTCTTTTGGAAGATGAAGCTCAGCAGATTGCCAAAGAATTTCATCAGGGAGACTGTGGCAGACATCATTCTTGGAAAGTGACTGCAAACAAAATCCTAAGGGCCGGTTATTATTGGCCTACGTTATTTTCAGATGTGTATAAAGAAACCGGTAAATGTCATCAATGCCAAATTTTTGACGGTAAGAGAAAGGTACTGCCTCTCCATTTGAATCCAATAGCAGTTGAGGCTCCTTTCCAGCAATGGGGTTTGGATTTTATTGGTGAGATAAACCCAAATTCATCAGGATAGCACAAGTGGATTTTGACAGCTACAGACTATTTTACTAAATGGATAGAAGCAATTCCTACCAGGAGAGCGACTGAAAATGTGATCATGGATTTTCTTGAAGAAAACATATTGGCTCGATTCGGATGCCCAAAAAGGATAGTAACAGATAACGCGGCTGCTTTCAAATCCAGGAAAATGATTAATTTTTGTCATAAGTATCACATAAGTCTCAATCATTCAACTGCCTATTATCCTCAAGAAAATGGGTTAGCTGAATCTTCAAATAAAAGCCTAGTGAGGATTATCAAGAAGCTATTGGAGGATAATAAGTGGTCCTGGCACACCAAACTAAAATATGCTCTATGGGCCGACACGATTAGCACTAAAAGAGAAATCAGCATGTCTCCGTTCCAACTGGTGTATGGGGCTGAAGTGGTTTTTCCAGCATCATTAGGGGTACCAGTTATGAGATATTTCCAAGACCAGCAAGAAGAACCCAATCACATACAGCGAAGGATAAATCAAATTGTTGAGCTGGAAGAATGAAGAAATAAGGCTTATGACAAAGTGCAGTCACATCAAGAGAAAATGAAAAATACCTTTGACAGAAGAATCAAAGAAGAGCAGTTTCAAATTGATGACCTGGTTTTAAAGTGGGATGCTCCTCATGAAGACAAGCATGGAAAATTTGATCCTATGTGGGTAGGACCTTACGTTGTGGCTGGATACAGAGGGAAAAATGCATTTCTACTGGAATATACAAATGGGGTTCTTTTGGAAAGCAACCCTATAAATGGACGGTATCTGAAGCACTACCTATCCTGAGGGAGAAGGTAAAACTTGTATCATAGACTGTACATATTTATTTTTCTTTACAAATCAATATGAGTGGTAAGCAGAGTGCTTTTGAAGCTCGCAGTGAAATCCCTAAGATTCAGGAGGCCTACCATTCCTTTTCTAAAAATATATAAAAATGATATATTTACAAAAGCAAAAGATGAGTTTTCTAGAAGTTATTATGAAAAATCAAAAGAAGGCACCTGGTCTATGAGTTCTTTGATACCTCACAGGGAGGATATCATCCCCAGATGGAGCCAGTTGTTAACACATCTATTCAGCAGAGGGATAAAAGAACCTTGATGAGGGAGAAATAATAATGGCTTGTAAAACTTTGGTTAAATGGTATAAGTATAAAGAATACCATGAGGAACGAAAATGATGAATTTGTCAAAGATCTAATGGTGCGGAGTGAAGAGTCGAAGATCAATGGTCTACACTATATCCGCTATCCAAAGGTGCAAGGAAGATAAGTTATATCTGGGTGATTAATAGCATACACAGATCGACGGCTGTTGATCCGGCTCAAAGAGATCTACGGTTTATATTTGCTCCGCCTTGTGAAGTCACACGATGGTTAAAATAATAGTGCTCAGCAGAATCAAGTATAGGCTCCTCGATCTGATGGCAGAAAGATAAAGGCTTATCGCATCAATGATCGTGGATAATTCTGGAGCCTAGACTTTCACGGTAGATAATGCCCATGCACCCAGCGGAATTAGTTACGTGGTGATTGATATTACAGTTGAGAGTTAAAGGTGATTTGGATCAATGGTCGTAGACGAATCCAGAACACAAAGTTGCACAGGGAATAAGTTCGGAAATCCCAGCGGAATTGATTACGCGTCACCTAATCCAACAGCGGAGAAATAAAGTCGATCACATCGACGGATGGGGATGTCTCTGGAGCAAAGACTTGCATGATAGTTAAGACCCAAGCGCTTGGCGGAATCAGGTACATGCCTTTTGATCCAATGGGGGGAAAATACAGGAAGATAGCATCAATGGTTGTAGACAGCTCTAGAAAGGAAATGTGCATGATGAATAAGACCAAGACCCTGGGCGGAATTTATTATATGGCGCTTAATCAGAGGGTTAAAAATAAAAAGTGAATTGGATCAATGGTCACAAATGAGTCCAGAGTGTGGAAATGCATGGCAGTTAAAGGTAGAAAGTGGCCGCGGAATATAAACTGCTGTCCACGCGTCGAATTGTGGCATACTCCGGAGGCTAAAGTGGTTTCATTCAAACCGCCGATGGAACGCTCCAGAGTGGGGCCTTATAAAAGGAGGGTTGACTTGTTCCGTGGGTATTGTGTTGATTGGCTCCGGTGGGTGAAAAGGACTCACGGCTTCGTCAACTTTAAACTGTCAGTTTCGAGCACACCAAGAACATGCCTCTACAGTTAAATAGGTAAAGCTTGAACCCTGTAGTTCGTTCATCTGAATTGCTATTGTCAATCAAGTTATGGATAAGGGAGAGGAATTACAGAGTGCTCGTGTTATAGATAATAAAGAAGATTATATAGTCGACAGAGACAGGGGTGTATGCGACCCCTTCCTGTCAATTGGAAGCGTGTCCGTTAGTAAGGAAAGATTGTGGTATTCCCACTCGTAGGGAAATGATGTGTTGAATGTATGCAAGTCCTTTCTGTATTACTTCGCCCTAGAGCAAACCCTCCATTTCCCTGAGTTCGCAGAATGGTGCGCTATTAACTACTCCCCGTCTCAGAGAATTATCGTCAGTCATTCCACCTCCCGAATTCTTTGTAAAGTCAATGCTACAGTCATTCGTGAGAACCTCATTTTAGCTGAAAGATACCCTGATAGTCGTGAGTCAGTGAATGAGTCAATCTTGGCCGAATTTTACAAGAAATGTGAAACTGAAGCCTGTTGCCTATTCCTGTCAAGTGTTCTTAAAGATGGTCAATCTCTGGATGGTTTTTTCTTACCTTACACTGTCCACATTTTTAAAAGTGAAGTCCAATTAGTTATTTCTTTGGTTTGTCAAATACTAGGTCTGGACAATGATTTCCGCGTGGACGAGGTCATTCTCGGTTTTTTGTTGAGAATAGGTTCCTTAGACTATGAATCTCAGTCAATTCCAGTGTTTAGTCTAGATGAATACCTAGCTGAGGCAATCCACCTTCAGCTGAGAGAGTTTCCAAAGGTTCAGTTTTTTAGATTTCAGACCTACCTGTTCAACATGTTATTATGCTCCAATGTCACTGAACTCCAGTTTTTGAATACTATTTTTTCTTATGATTTGACCAAGCAAATCAAGATGTTCGAGTTTGCTAATTTGATCATGTTAGAAATGTACAAAATGCTATTTGATGAGGAATTTCCCTGTGTTTTGGACGAGATGAAGTGTTTAATGCAGTCTTCACCCGAAGACCGAATTGGAGACTGGTTCCTGCATAAAGACTCCACTGTGTTAAGGATATATGGTTTTACAGGACATCCTTATAAGTTACCTGCCTTCTTAAACCCAAGGATTTTTGCTTTGGAATTCATGAGACAAAGGCTACAGTCTGAATAAGAGAATTTTGGAGCTTTCAAGAAGTCTTCAAATATTAAATTCCCCCTGAAGGTCGGTTCTTTAATTTTCAAAAGTAAAGGTGCTTTAATATTCATAGAGAAATTGCTAGAGAGTATGGATTTCCAAAAGGAGCCGAAGCTAAACTACGATCCCCACCATGTAATCTCCTTGAGGAAGCAGGCCAATAAGAATAAACCGTTTGATCACCAGTCTATTGAGGGATTGGCTGAAACAACAAATTGGTTGCAGTTTACTGAGATATAAAATTCTGATGAAGATGCACATACTGTACCTGTCACATCATCCCAAATAGCAGAGGGTACTAGTATTGTGATTAAGAGAAGTCTGTCTGAAATCGAAAGTATGGAAATTGATGAAGATGGATCACATAAAAAGGCAAAGTTGTTGCAGGGTGGTGAAGTTTTAAATGAAGAAATTTCTAATGGTTTCAAAAAGGTTTCTCTAGTTCCAGTAAAGGCTGTGTAAGTAAATCAGTTCTCTTTTAAAGGTATGGATGGTTCAGAATTAAGCCCGATCTTTAAATCAAAGGAAGAACTCAAGAGTAGTTACATGGAGAAAAGAAAACAGTCTCTAGAAGAGACAAGAAATTTGCTGCTGCAAGTGAGAAGTTTACACAGCACAAAAACTTCTCTGGTTTCTGCTAGAGATGCCGAAAGAAATACATTCAAGTTAGCCATGGTGAACGGAAAAAAGATGTCAGAAATGGAGATTCGGTTGGATAAGATTAGTATTCCAGATAAGATACAACTTCATAAACAAACCAGTGATATCATTTACTCAGACCTGTTACAAGCCATGATAAGAATAAACAAATTACAAATTCTGATAGATAAGTTAGAAATCCAATTGAAACATGAAAGAGTTGAGAATAAGGCAAATACTATCCGGATCAAGAAGCTTCAAATAGATATTGTCAATTCAGATAACACCCAGGAAGTCAAGAGAATGCTAGAGGAGAAAGATAATGCGCTCCAAGTGTTGAAGAAAAAATTGAAAATCCCAGGTTCTGAGCATGTTCAGTCCTTTGAGCTCTTGTCTCTGCAAGAAGAAAAAGATAAGATCCATCAAGAGATGATGGAGTATAAAGGGAGAGCTGTTGAGTTGCAGGAAGAAAAGGACAAGTGGGAGGCCGAAAGA
>LPNX010622913.1:102108-150243 GCA_001517045.1 Pseudotsuga menziesii
AAATTTGGGAATACATCAATGTCCCCTGATCGATGGATTCTCTCAAGTGTTCGACCTCAACACATTTATTCACACTTGTTAGTTTTCACTCTAGTACCTTGATTCCCATTTTCATTATCGGTGGGTGATCTCGCGTCTGTTAACGGTATACATTAATGACCGGTAATCAGACGATGGACTACTATGTTCGACCTCGACACCTCTATTCACATAGTAGGACATGTACTCGTAGTGGTTTGTGTAGAAGACCTTATAGATTGGTGGCATCCACTATATGCTACCTCCTTGATCGTGCCATTATTCATGAGATTTCAGCTCTCGTGACTTGTTCCAGTATATGTCAGATATTTCCAGCCACTATGGAGATATTGATTTGTTATATATCTTCAGCATATGTGGAGATCATTATGCTTTGTATATCTTCATCATGGAGATTCTGATCTATGTATATTGTACGTGGCGATGACCACATATGTTCTATCATGTTTCATGCCTATTCATGGCCATTGTACTCTTATGTATCCGGGACTGCTATATGTATGTGCAGTTATATGCAGAGTTGTATTATGGTATTATGCTGATTGGGTGGCTGGTCTTCCATTTGGGTACCTTCATCACTTCACTTTTGGGATGGACTTATAATGTATTTCGGCCATCGTATAACCCCTCTGATCTCATACATTAGGGGGCATCTGTTATAGCGGATTTCACCACACTAGGTGAATCACACATTGTATGGCCTTCCCCTATCCCGCTGCAGACTCATTATTCCCTATGGACCATTTATTGTCTTTTGATGTATCATTGACCATCCCTAAAAACATTAGAAAGATGATATACGCGGCCTTTTCCCCGATAACCGCGTACATATGCGGATATTCCCTCTATAGTCGCGTACATAGGGATGTGTGCATAATCCAAATCTGTTGGACCGTTCCTTGCCTTGAATCTGACTCATATGACTCCTGGCCTTCCATATGCCTTGAGATCGCACAGATTCGACCTTTCAGTATCACTTTGGAAAGCTATATAAGGAACCATTGAGACATTGAAAACAATAAGAGAGAATTGAGAGTACCGAAATTATAGTCCATTGTTTCCAGAACTATACTTGAGTCTGCATCCCTTTGTCCCTTTGGAGCACTGTTGTGTTCTTCCCAAGCTTTCCTTTGTTAGTGAGCTTGCTATCGGAGTGATGGAGGATTGAGGTGGTGGAGGCCCAAGTGGGGGATTCAGTTTCTCCGGTTCGCAGACGTGCCGTCAGAGGTTGTCACTTGTAATCTCTGATTCATATTAATAGAAATATCTTTTCCTGTCCAGTAATGTGTATTTGAATGAATGTTGCATCCATTGGAATATGTCAAATGCTTATACATTATTGATTACATATGCTAGAATAGATCTAACACCATGAAATATAGTATGCTTGTATTGTTTACTTGTTGTTGAGGACGTGCTATAACAATTCAAGCTGAAGATTGGAAAGCTCAATGGGGATCTACTTCAACCGTCCGGAATAAGGTACGAGGTTCGATCCTTTAGTGTTAGATGCTTTTATTTCTATTGCATATTGGGAAATATTGATTTCTGGAGTCTAGCTGTCTGTTGTGGTACCCCAAGCCATAGGAATTTCTCTCCGTAACAGGCGGTTCATGTAACACCCCGGTTTTGACCCCGTTGCATTAGATGTATATGATGTATATACTGTAAATGATCATGGTGCGGAGCTAAAGGCCAAGGCCCCTCCATTGATTGGTTATGCTATGTTTTGGATTTAAATCTATCATCGATGGTCTATCAGGGCATGCGGCACATATTAAGTTTCAGCATCATGTAAATATGCATCTTTAATTAAAATGAACCCGACCAGCTACAATCGCGGCAACTAAAATTGAGAAGGGGCATGATTTTCACAAGGATAAGGGTGGGGGGGAATTTTCAAACCTTGGCCAATGGGAGGGAAATACCCATGTGTCACCACCTTGTCTTACCAACCACCTCCATTAAAAATTGCTGCTGGGTAGTTGAGGCTGTTATGGCTGAGTGGGGGGTGTGGCAGGACTGTCAGTCCTTGCCCACACGCACACTCCACCTGCAGTTGACTTCACAATGGAAAAATAAACCACTGCCATCACTCCATCATTCGACTCCCCCTCCAAAACTGTGCTGAAAACACTCACACACTCTCCACTATGCAGGCCTCATGATTTGTTGTCCATCCTCATGCAGGAGCATAAGTGGCTCATGTTCACACACTTCTCGCTACGGGCATTCTTGCCATTGTTTGTTCGCTGTTCTCATGCATAGGATTTCCTGGTTTTGGGGCTCACACAATGAGCTGGGGGTTGTTCTCTTCCATCCACGATTTGCTATGAAGGGACCACCCATGTTTTCAGTTGTATGATATCCTCACAGACTGGTATGGTCGTGTAATTTTTCCTATCATTTCAATGTGAGAATGGGACTGTTGTTCTTCCCGTGAGTTATGGTTTCCGCCATTCTCCTCGGAGATTTGTTGTGTTGCTGTGCTCTACTTTACATCATGATTATTGTGGTCTCCTTTATGTTTTGGGGACGAGAGTCTGTTCATCTCACGCACAGTGTATGCTGATACATTTTAGGACTGTTGATTTCCCCCATGTTGTAAATTGTGTGCACTGACACGTTCAGTGGCCTATTGAAATTCGCTTGGGAGTCATTTCCCTGTTAAGCTATCTAAGTTGCAATAGCTGATTTAATTGCATGAGTGCAATGGTTGGTCTTCGGACTGTGTAGGGAGCAGGGATGGGGGCTTGGTTTGCTTGATAAACCTAGTGGATGGAACCCACACAGATAGATCTAGAGGGCTAGTTTTCTTCTCCACAACCCTTGAATAGCACTAGAAGGGAATGCAGGGCCTGAGGGACTGTGTAGCAGAGAAGGGACTGATTCCTTATGTTGGGTGTGTGTGGGTGTTTTAGAAGCCAGGCTAGTTCTGGTGTAGGTGTTCTTGGCTCTGCAATGAGCTCACCAGATTAGTATTTAGCCTTTCCCACTCCTGGATGGCCTGATAAACCCACTGTGTTGGCTTGGCTATGCTTTGTGTATCCTTGGCTATGTGTAAGCCTTCTTGTTCCCTTATTCCTTGGAGAATCATTCCCAGCTCAGGGGTGGTAGCATTGCTGAGAGATTAAGGAGCATGCTGGCCTATGGTTTGGTGGAACGTTGCAGTGATGTAGCTGGTTGTGGAATGAATTCTTCATAAGATAAGTGATCTTGTCCATTTCTAATTCTGCAACCATATTTTTTGTTAATGAATGTAATGAACATAATGGGAGAATGCTTGTATGAATGTGTGATGTTTTCGTTGTGTCTGATAAATAATTACATCTGTGCATGATAAATGTTCATGTGTGCATGTTCTAGTCAAAGCATTTGTTTAAGCATTCTGTTTCAGCAATTTTATGCATTCACATGTTCATGGGGCTGGTAGCTCGGATGGTTAATGCCATGGGGTCGCGTCCCCTTCGCCGGTCGAAGGGATGGGGACGTGACAGCGTGGTATCAGAGCTCATGTTGCAAGCATGGGCCTGAATGAGCCATGAAGGGTGTAGTGACAGAGGTATTATTCCTTTCTTCCCAGTAGAATCAGACTGGGAAAATTCAAATTTTTTTTTGTCTAAGTGTTGAACAGTCGGAACACTTAGTGGTAAAGACTTCCGCTGTAGCAGAAGGGTTAGTGGTAAAAAATTCTGATGTAGCGAAAGAGCTAGGCGAAAGTGTAGCCGATGGAGAGCAGTTGGAAAGAAATTAGTTGATTCGATGTCCGTCGAAAGAAATTAGCTGATCGTGCGCTCGCCGTTGCGGAAGTCTAGAGCACTAGACTTCCGATGTGAAAAGGCTGCCGACGCCGTGAAAGAAAGCTTGAAATTTTTCTAAGTATAGAAATGATCGGCCATTGGAAGAAGATAGAGGTTTGATGTTCCGTTGTTGCGGAAGCCAAAGGCACTAGAATTTCGATGAGAAAAGACTTCCGATGCTGGTCAAAGAATTAGTCATCAAACGGAAGAAGATGGTGTTGTGCGTGCCACTGTTTCAGAAGCCGAAAGCACTAAGTCTTCCGACAAGAAGCGACTGCCGGCACTGATTAGAGTGTGCCACAGTAGATTTGGCCACCAATTGGGAGAATATTGAGGATGTTGGGATGCCGTTGCGGCTGCTGAGGAAATTAATTCGCTGACACGAAGAGGAAAATAGAGCCGGTCAAGCGACAAAAAGGAAGATAAAAGGGAAAGTTTTGAAAAATTTTCTAAGTCCAGGAATCATCGGCCATCGGCAATGATTAGTGGATAGAGATTCCAATTTTCGATGGACAGCGGATGAAGTTAGTGGATTGAATGTCCGCCATTGCGGTTGTCCAATGGACTATCCTTCTAAAGGGTTAGAAGATCCAATTGCCGACACGGTAGTGCTGAGTGCACCCGGCAACCGATGAATAGCGGAAAAATTTAGTTGTTTCAATCGCCGATGCAGCGGAAGAAGTTAGTTGTTCTGATTTTCGATGTACAGTGGAGAAGTTAGTGGTTTGGGCTGCCGAAACGTCAGATCTGTAGATGAAATGGGAGCCAATTCTACACAAGGAAATTTTGATTTTTCCGTGGGATTTTCCAGCCGATTCCAACTGTTTTTCAGTGGGATTTTCAGTTGTTTTTCAGTGAATTCTCAGGGCTAAAAGGAGAAAGTGGCAACGATCTTATGCGCTAGATTCCGTGAAAACCAATGATTTACAGGAAAAAAAATGAGGGCGCTACCCTCGACCCACCCTACAGTGGCGGGCAAGCCCCCTTGACCCCCGTCGTCCCCCTGAGACAGATGTTCTTTGATGAGGAAAATCTTGTGTTTGGGAAAATTTGTTATTTTATGATTATTCTAGGAGAAGGTAAATGATTTTGATTTATATCAATGTTATGCGTCTAACATTTGTGTTATTAACACGTTTGCAGAATCATAGTCACCTTCAAGGGAAGTATTCCAGGTAGTGTAGTTGATAAGCCAGAGGTGGTTCAGTCATGAGAACCCATGATGGGTATGATGCTTGGGATTCTTACGAGCGAGCAGAAGATGCCATGGGAGAAAATGTCCGTAATAGAAATGATGACATTGAGTCTAATGGAAGGAGATTCCAAGAGACACCGTTAGATGTTGCAGCTACCATGAGAAGCTTAATCAAAGCCAGGAAGAATAGCATCAGTTGAATGCTGCTATGTTGTAGAGTCTGATAGACTTGCATAGAAAGATAGACTCTTGACGAGGTACAACAAGACCAGAAGGTAGTAAGAGCAGTACTAGGAGAAGGAGAAGGACTTCTAGTGGGTCATCTGATTCTGAAGAATCTAGAGGGGGATTAAAGTTCATCTTCTCATAGAAGAAAAAGAAAGAGACACCATGGGGATCGCTCTCCGGATGAATTTAATAAAGCTAAATCTCCTACATTTGATGGTGAGGTAAAGACGGGACAAGAAGTTGAGGCTTGGCTTCTTGGAATAAAGAATTACTTTCAAGTGCATGATTATTCGGGAAACATGAAGGCAAGAGTTGCCATATTCAACCTGAATGGAAGAGCATCCATTTGGTGGGAACACTTCAAGCAAGTAAAGCATAGGAAGTCTTGGTTAGTCCAGCTAGCCACTGGAACTAAGAGAAAGGTTAGTGAAGTGGTAGAGAAATGTCCATTGGTCATGAATGGATTGACCACTTGTGTAGATATGAATGTTCTACCGCTTGGTTCCTATGATGTTCTCATTGGAATGGATTGGTTAGAAGCTCACAGAGTGAAGCTTGATTGTTACAATAAGACTTTCAAATGCATGAATGAAGAAGGGAACCTAGTTGTGAAAGGTATTCCAAAGATGATTTCAGTAAGGAAGGTTTCAGCAATGCAGTTAAAGAAGTTCTGTAGGAAGGGTTGCCAGTTGTATGCAATCCATATTTTGGAGGAAACGGGAGATGAAACTCCGAGGTTGAAGGACTATTAGGTGTTACAGGAATTCAGGGATGTATTTCCTGATGAGATTCCAGGGCTTCCTCCAAATAGGGACATTGATTTCACAATTGAACTTGTGCCAGGAGCAGCACCAGTGTCCAAGGCACCCTACAGGATGAGTACAGTAGAGATGTTAGAATTGAAGATGCAACTGCAAGAGTTGTTGGAAAAGAAGTATATTCGATCGAGTGTGTCTCCTTGGGGATCACCAGTTCTGTTTGTAAAGAAGAAAGATGGTACACTCAGGTTATGTATTGATTACAGACAATTGAACAAGGTTACTGTGAAGAATAAATATCCTTTGCCTAGGATTGATGACCTCTTTGATCAAATGAAGGGAGCAGAGGTATTTTCCAAGATTGACTTGAGGTCTAGTTACCATCAGGTGAGAATCAAGGATGAAGACATTCATAAGACAGCCTTTAGGACAAGGTATGGGCATTATGAGTTTGTAGTGGTACCATTTGATCTCACAAATGCGCCAGCTACATTTATGTGCCTTATGAATAGTGTCTTCAGCAAGTATTTGGACAAGTTTGTTCTTATTTTCCTTGATGACATTCTCGTTTATTATAAGAATGAGGAAGAGCATGAAGAGCATTTGAGATTGACATTGCAATTGCTTAGGGAGCACCAGTTGTATGCAAAACTGAGCAAGTGTGACTTCTATAGCGATAGAATTTAGTATTTGGGTCACATTATCTCATACGAAGGTATATCTGTGGACCCTGAAAAGATTGAAGCCATTATGAATTGGCCTACTCCAAGAAATGTGACAGATGTAAGATATTTTATGGGACTTGCAGGATACTAGAGGAGATTCATTGAGGGATTCTCCAAAGTTGCACATGCCATCACTTCTTTGCAAAAGAAGGGGGTAAGGTTTGAATGGACATCGAGGTGTGAAGCAAGTTTCCAACAATTGAAGAATCTTCTCACCAGTGCACCCGTATTGAAAGTTGCAGATCCAGAAAAAGATTTTGTGGTATGTAGTGATGCATGTGGACAAGGGCTTGGAGGAGTCCGTATGCAAGACAACTACGTGATATGTTATGAAGCAATAAAGCTGAAAGAACATGAGAAGAACTATGCCACTCATGATTTAGAGCTTGCAGCCATAGTACATGCTCTCAAGATGTGGAGACATTACTTGATGGGTAGGATATTTGAGCTCAGAACAGACCATTATGGGTTGAAGTATCTATTTGATCAGCCTACTTTGAATGCTAGGCAAGCAAGATGGCTAGAGTTTTTATGTGAGTTTGATTTTGAAATCAAGCACATAAAGGGAAAGGAGAATAAGGTAGATGATGCACTCAACAGGAAGATGCAAGAAATGCATGTGGCGTCCCTTAGTATTTGCCAATAAGATTTGAGGCAGCAGATTGTTAATCATGTTGCTGGAGATGAATTGTATGAGCAGGTAAAAGACAAATTGCAACAACAAAGTATTGAGAAGAGGTATGAGGGATATAAATTGGAAGAAGAAGGACTTCTCACTTATAAAGGTAGAATTTATATTCCAAATGTAGCAAATTTGAGGAGAGTTGTTATGGATGAAATCCATCAAGCTCCATATTCTGGTCACCTAGGATATCAGAAGACAATTGCTACAGCGAGAAAGCAGTACTTTTGGCCAGGAATGAAAAAGGACATGGATGAATACATTTCAAGGTGTATGAAATGTCAACATGTAAAGGTTGAGAATCAACATCCAACAGGTTTGTTGCAGCCTTTGCCAGTTCTAGAATGGAAATGGGAAGTTGTTTCCATGGATTTTATTACAGGATTGCCAATGACTTGGACACAACATGATTCCATCATGGTTGTGGTAGACAAGTTGACTAAGGCAGCACATTTTATACTGGTTAAGTCTACGCATAAGATGGATGACATTGCAAAGATCTTCATGAAGGAGATATTCAAATCGCATGGATTGCCGAAGGCAATAGTCTCTGACAGAGATGTCAAGTTCACTTCCAAATTTTGGAAGGGGTTGTTTGCAAACTTGGGTACAAAGCTAAAATTCAGCACTGCATACCATCCTCAGATAGATGGTCAAACAAAGAGAGTTAATCAGGTGCTTGAAGATATGCTTCGCATGTACGTGATGGATAAACCAACCAAGTGGGAAGATTACTTGCACTTGGTAGAGTTTGCTTATAACAATGGACAGCATGCATCCTTGGGGATGAGTTTGTATGAAGCTTTGTATGGAAGAAGGTGTAGGACACCAGTGACTTGGGACAATCTAGTGGACAGGATTGTGCTTGGACCAGAATTGCTCAAGGAAATGGAGCAAGAGGTTGTAAAGATCAGGCAGAATCCGAAAGAAGGACAGGAGAGGTAGAAAAGATATGCAGATAAGCATAGCGCGAACAGGGAGTTCAGTGTTGGGGATCATGTTTACCTTTGAGTGAGGGAAAGGAAGAGTTCCTTGAAGCTTGGGAGTTGTGCCAAGTTGTCACCGAGATACTGTGGGCCATTTGAAGTGCTTGAAAGAATAGGGCCAGTTTCATATAGACTTGCATTTCCTGCTAGCACTAGGGCTCATAATGTTTTTCATGTTTCTTTGCTTAAGAGATATGTACATGATCCTAACCATGTGATAAATTGGGATGTGATTCAGTTGGAACCTGAGGGAGAGTTCTGAATCGAGCCAATGCGCATCCTTGATAGGAAGGTCACAATGCTTTGGAACCGGGCCATAGGGCAGGTAAAGGTGCAATGGGAGCACTACAGACCTGAAGAGGCTACATGGGAGCTGGAGGATGCCATGCGATTGGCACAACCATTTTTGTTCAATTTTGCGGAACACTGAGGCGATACCAGTGTAGCATTTTGTTCAATTTTGTAAAGCACTGAGGACAGTGCTATTGAAGGGGGAGGGGAATGTAACACCCCAGTTTTGACCCCATTGCATTAGATGTATATGATGTATATACTGTAAATGATCATGGTGTGGAGCTAAAGTCCAAGGCCCCTCCATTGATTGGTTATGCTATGTTTCAGATTTAAATCTGTCACCGATGGTGTATCGGGGCATGTGGCACATATTAAGTTTTAGCATCATGTAAATATGCATCTTTAATTAAAATGAACCCGACCATCTACGATCGCGGCAACTAAAATTGAGAAGGGGCATGATTTTCACAAGGATAAGGGTGGGGGAAAATAGTCAAACCTTGGCCAATGGGAGGGAAATACCCATGTGTCACCACCTTGTCTTACCAACCAACTCCATTAAAAATTGCTGCTGGGTAGTTGAGGCTGTTATGGCTGAGTGGGGGGTGTGGCAGGATTGTTAATCCTTTCCAACACACACACTCCACCTGTAGTTGACTTCACAATGGAAAAAGAAACCACTGCCATCACTCCATCATTCGACTCCCTCTCCACGACTATGCTGAAAACACTCATGCACTCTCCACTACACAGGCCTCATGATTTGCTGTCCATCCTCACGCAGGAGCGGAAGTGGCTCACATTCACGCACTTATGGCTATGGGGATTCTCACCATTGTCTGTTCGCTATTCTCATGCACAAGATTTCCTGGTTTTGGGGCTCACACAACGAGTTGGGGGCTGTGCTCTTCCATCCACAATTTGCTATGAAGGGACCACCCATGTTTTTAGTTGTATGATATCCTCATAGACTGGTATGGTCGTGTAATTTTTCCTGTCATTTCAATGTGAGAATGGGACTGTTGTTCTTCCCGTGAGTTATGGTTTCCGCCATTCTCCTCAGAGATTTGTTGTGTTGCTGTGGTCTACTTTACATTGTGATTGTTGTGGTCTCCTTTATGTTTTGGGGACGAGAGTTTGTTCATCTCACGCACAGTATATGCTGATACGTTTTGGGAATGTTGATTTCCCCCATGTTGTAAATTGTGTGCACTGACACGTTCAGTGGCCTATTGAAATTCACTTGGGAGTCATTTCCCTATTAAGCTGTCTAAGCTGCAATAGCTAATTTAATTGCATGAGTGCAATGGTTGGTCTTCAGACTGTGTAGGGAGTAGGGATGGGGGCTTGGTTTGCTTGATAAACCTGGTGGCTGGAACCCACACAGATAGATCTAGAGGGATAGCTTTCTTCTCCACAACCCCTGAATAGCATTGGAAGGGAATGCAGGGCCTGAGGGACTGTGTAGGAAAGAAGGGACTGATTCCTTGTGTTGGGTGTGTGTGGGTGTTTTAGAAGCCAGACTAGTTCTGGTGTAGGTGTTCTTGGCTCTGCAATGAGCTCACCAGCTTAGCATTTAGCCTTTCCCACTCCTGGATGGCCTGATAAACCCACTGTGTTGGCTTGGCTATGCTTTGTGTATCCTTGGCTATGTGTAAGCATGCTTGTTCCCTTATTCCTTGGAGAATCATGCCCAGCTCAGGGGTGGCAACGTTGCTGAGAGATTAAGGAGCACGCTGGCCTATGGTTGGGTGGAACGTTGCAGCGACGTAGCTGGTTGTGGAACGACTTCTTCATAAGATAAGTGATCTTGTCCATTTCTAATTCTACAACCATATTTTCTATTAATGAATGTAATGAACATGATGGGAGAATGCTTGTATGAATGTGTGATGTTTTCGATGTGTCTGATAAACAATTACATCTGTGCATGATAAATGTTCATGTGTGCATGTTCTAGTCAAAGCATTTGTTTAAGCATTATGTTTCAACAATTTTATGCATTCACATGTTCATGGGGCTGGTAGCCCAGATGGTTAACGCCATGGGGTCGCGTCCCCTTCACCAGTCGGAGGGATGGGGATGTGACAATTCATGTTGTAGCGACTTGCTAGGGTTAATTTTTCCTATTTTCATGGGGGGTATTTAGTATTTGAGATCATCATTGTTTTTTGAATCTTTGTTCTTGATTTAACCAGGGCCTCTAGTTTTCTTGCCTAACCTAGCCATTATTTCCCAACTCCTGCCATGAAAAATTCCCTGACAGTCCTTTGTAGTAGGAGGACAGTAGGAAGACATGCATTTCGCCATCTGCAGCACTCCTTCGTTTCATCAATCAGAAGGTGGTGGGATTGCATCTAATGGCCGATCGAAATAGGTGTTTTGTGGAGTGTCATGGGAGGAGATTTCCATTTAGGGTGAAAACCCTGGTTATCCATGAGGTTTTTTTTTCTCCCAGGAATCTTTAATTTTTTCCTTTCCTATCGACGGTGTTGACATTGATATACTCAGAGAGATGCGTTGCTGTGGTGAGAGCCTAAGGGCCTGTGTAGTAGAGTACTTACCTGTAACCCGTGTCCAGTCCGCCTCTAGAAATATTTAAGCCTGTTGTTTATAAGTTTCATTTTAAAGAGAGTGTGTTTTAGGGTGGAAGCAAAAGTTTGGTCAATATGCATTATGATGATTCGGTAAATATTTATGGTTAAAATTGGTTCTGTTTATTGTAGAATTTATCAATTATATGTTTTGGAATATATTGAATCTAACATGTTGTCATATGATCAAAAAATCCTCATATTTTATATAGCAATATTCCTCGGAAGGGGAAAATGAAGGTGCAAGCCATGAATGAAGATCTAGAGATAGAGATCATAATGCAAGTTGAAGTTATATATGAAGATACCAAAGCTGTCATGGGCATCAAACCTGAGTACAAGTGGGGGGAAATCTTCCAAATGATCACCAATTGAAGCATCCCAGATATAGGGTTAGAGGATTTACCAATATACACCAACATAGAGAGGTCAACAATCATGAAGGTTGCCATGTGACCGGAACTTTTTCCATGTACAGAAGTAATAGGTTGGATCCTCCTGAAGGCTGATGTAACCAAAATGATTTTGCCAAATACCGAAGGACAAGTTTATGCCTCTTATAGCCCAGCTTATGTAGCTCAGTCTTACAAGCTACCCACACCCCATAATTATCTGACAGAATAATGGTTAAAGGGCCTTGACATGGATGTTTTGGACATTGTTAGAAGAATGATGGTTCTTGGGAAGCATTTTCATACAAGGCCTTCCGGGGAATATGAAACTGCACACTTGCGCACTCCTTATAGGTTGATAGCATTAATGTTGAACATGATCTTTGGATGAGCAAATGGAAAGAACTATAAATTGAGTTGGGTACTAGTGATTTTCTTTGTGGCCACTTAAGGCACCATTTTTAACTGGGCCAATATAGTATCTAGCAATTTGTCCTCATGCATAAGTGCAGTGCTGGGAGGAGTCTCACAAAAGAAGTCAGAGTTCTATATGAGCTCCTTTCTGATCGATTATATTCTATGTACACAACCATTCCCAACCATGAAGTGCTAATGGGATAAGACCAAAACTCCTGTCTATGCTGCATATCAGTTGTTTTGGGCACACAAATATTTAAACCATTATAAGAGTATTTTTGAATACTTCATAATGGTACTATACAGATTAATATTCATTGTTGTGTGTGATTGAATGTCTAAATAAGCCTTGAATATTGTACAGGATAATGGTCACTATTACCTCACAGAAGAAGGCCTATACTTAAGGATGTTTGGCGGAATGAGGGCCCCTTTTCTTTTACCAAGATATGCCACTGATTATGTTGTTCAAAAGGAAGTAGTGAGGAAACTTTACATTCATGGGATTGGTAATTTCCTTTTTGATCAGAAGAAGGATGTATACCCCCCACTCCCATTCTATGTAGGAAGTTATAAGTTCTCCAAAGTGAATAGTGCACCAGATTTTGTAAAAGAGTTAGAGTACTTCCACTTTGGAGCGATAAGTTTTCATACGAATGATTATGAAGATAAGGTTGCTAAATATTGCGCTGTAGCAGGGGTACATTTTGAATATGCGGATTACTGAGATAAAGATGAAGAAATATTCTGCAATGCAGGAAATATGACATCCTTGAGGAAGATATTTAAGAAAAAGATAACGACCGTAGGTGGTAAGGAAAAATTTGTTGAGCAACAGAATAAACAAGAAGAGGAATCTGCTAAGAAAAGGGAAGAGGAGGCACTCAAACTATCACAAGAAGCAGAATGATGGTTAGTAGAAGAAGAAGATGAGAAAAGGAGAGCCAAAGAAGAAGATGAGAAAAAGAATCAATAAGAAGAGTCTCCGAAAAGGAAAGAAGAAGATGAAGGGTTAAGACTGGAAGTAGCTAACAGAGAAAGAGACGAGGTAGAGAGAGTAGCTGAAGAGTTACAGAAAAACGAACAGGAAGAACAAGATTGTGCAAATTTGGAGCAGACTTTGTCTTATGATGATTTGTTGGAATCATCTGTTCCATATAGCAGTAGAGCCATGGGAGATCCATCTCCGACATTAGGGATTAAACTAATCCATTTCATCCCATCTCAAGAGCACGAGGTAGATGATTTAAGTGCCATGTTTTATGACAAAAGTAAGAAAAGAATTGTCATGAGAATTGAGAAGAAGGTGGACACTGGGGAAAAGCAAGGAATCATGGTGACTGAGGAAACAATCATCCACGGGACTGACAAATACCAAAGGATTCTTGCAAAGGAAGGTGTTGCCTCAACTCTCACAAATGAAGATAACATGGATAAAATAATGATTGATTTGGAGAAATATAAGAAGAAGGTTGTTCAAATGAAGGAAAATCCGAAGAAGGAGAAAGGCGAGGGATGAAGTCTAAAGAGGAAGCATGAAGATATTCTTAGTGAGATTGAGAAGTCAAGGGAGACATGCCAAATTTTACAATATGATAAGGAGGCCCTGGTATTATCAATAAGTATTATTGAAGGAGAAAAAAAAGATCTTGAGAAGCAGGTTGTAGAAGTAGAAAAGAAAGGAGATGGAGTGAGAAAGAGAATAGAGGATCTAGAAGCTCAGAATATTCTACTGAGAGAACAACTTCAAGTGGCGAAGGAGAAACAGAAGGATATCACTCCTTTATGGAATCAAGCCTCAATGCTACAAAAAGAGATCAATCAAGTTTTTTTGAGTCTTGCAGGGGAGATGTATAGAGTTAAACAAATTGAGGTCAGATTGAAAGAGTTAGCACTAAGCTCATCGGCATTCCAGAAAATATTATCAGAGGTGGTTGAGATTGTAAAAAACCAGTTAACATGGATAGGAAACCCTTCCAACATTTCTAGCAAACATGCCTCAAAAGTATACAAGAAGTATTAAGATGGAGGTAGCCATATTGAATTTCAGGTGTAGAACAACAGTCCGATTAAACACAACCATTGAGAAAACTATTGAAAAGTGTGCTAAATTCTACAAAGGAATACATTTTGTTCAAAATCAGTGCATGATTCTAACAGGTGCCTCAGATCAAGATTTCCCAGTTAGGGATGAACATCTGAAGAACTTTCAAGAGAGGCTGCTAAAAGGAGAAGAAAGCACATCCAAGCTCGAAGCTATTAGTGAGGAAGAAATTAGGATCTGGATTATCCAAGCTTCATCCCACAAGCTCCTGTTAGAGGAATCTTTGAGGTAGAATGTACCTAAAGTAAAGGAAATCGAGTCTTAGCTATTAAAGCATGAAGTGGCAGTTCGTGTATTGGAGCCTGCATAATATTAGGTCATTAGTGAAGAAGCACAAGCATGGGTCGTTTTTATTAAGACACCAGCTAGGCCCATTTGAATTTTGTGTTATTTACCAGCTAAAGATTATAAAATTTTGTATTTATTATTTTCAATAATGCACTAAAAGACAAAAATTTTGTAGAGGAAGAGTCGAGGAAGCCCAAAAAGTTGGGGAAACTCAAGAGTCATTTTTATTTGTATAAGTATATGTAAAGTAGATGTAGAAAGGAATTTTCACTGGCATAGTTGCTGAAGCTTATTGTAAGAATAACTATTTCCTTTTATAATGAAGAAGATGGAATTTTGCTGGAGAGGTTGTTGCATAAGTCTCAAATCATGTTGTGTAAAGATAAATGGAGAACTATTTCTTGTTTAGCAGTATATACAATCTGTGAGATAGTTTCGAACCTTCTAAACTACTTCTAAGTTATGAATGATTTTGCATTATGTGATGAATCTTATGCAACAGAGAATGATGAATGTTTTAATATCACATAGATATCTTTGTGTTAATTTTCTGTTGTGTGTATATGTCTTGGATTTATCAGCTATATGTAGAATACTTTATGCAAACCACACAATACAATGTTCATTTCTATTTTTTTATCAATCTTGCTCCTAGGGGATAGGTCATAATAGATTAGTTGTTCTTTTCTGTTTCTCACATTTAATATTAGGCACTTGTATATCATACCTAAAAGATAAAAAATATAAACGGTGGATTGGTCCCCAACCGGTAAAATAGATTTAAAATTTTCACCTTAACTCTACGGTAGCCAGACCGCAAACCGGACGGGTTCCCCATATCAAATAGTAAACGATCTATTTAGGAATGGTTTTTGGGGAGAACCCCTACTATTGGTACCTGGGATTTTTCCAGGCATCAATAGTTTTTGGCACTAGAAGGAGGGCCGCCAGTGCATGGCTAGCCAAGGAAATCCATTTCCTTGAGAATATTCGACCGGTGACAATTCTAAAACCAGTCTTCTCAAGGAATCTAGTCCTGAAAGAACAGTTGATCATGAGTTTCTTTATCCTGTCTCTCTCGAAGTAGTTAACGATTTGAGAGGGATTATAAGGTCGTATGAAAAGAAGCTTGGAGGATTACCAAACATCCCTGAATTACCTAGAAGACAGGCTCATAAGAAAGAATGCCCTTTTATAGATGATTCAGTGCTAGTGAGGGATTTTTAAAGGCTAGTAGATTTAACCTTGCAGGAAATTGTCCAACCTTTAGATTAGTTGGGACCTGATTCCCCATCTCACTCACCTTTTTGAACCCCTGTTCAATCTCCACCATAGTCTCCACCTCGAATCATGGCTAGGAATGTAGTTGGAAATGCACCTGTAAATCCAAATGCCAATCAGCCACCCTCACCACCATCTTGGAGAGACATAACCCCTCTTAACTTGGCTGCTCCATTGCACAATTTACCTGCACATCCTGAGAATTCATTACCCAAGTTTGATCCTACAGAGGAAATTGATGTGGATGATCATTTACAAAGTTTTTTCTTAGCCCTTGAAGTTTTATCAAAAGGAGAACATGAAGATGTAGTATGTAGACTGTTTCCACATACCCTTAAAGGAAAAGTAGTGTCACGGTATTTTTCTCTATAGGCGAATTCAATCACAAACTGGAATACATTTGAAAGATTGTTTAAGAACAAGTTTGGATGCCAAAGAACGACGACTTCTTTGATGAAAGAGTTACTTTCTATAAATATGGAGAAAAAAGAGAAAGTGCTTGATTTTAATCATAGGTTTGCTCACCATTTGAATAATTTTAGTGCTGCTATAATGTCAGCTGAAGAAACATTAATGGAATGCTATTCTTCAACACTTTCACCTAAGATAGCAATGTTCGTGAAAAGGTCAGTAAAACCCTCAGTGTTGGAAACCTATGAAGAGGCTAATAAAGTGGAAGAATAACTCGAAAGCATACATAAACAGTTTGCAGATCTAGATGTAAATTTTTTTAATAGGAAGCCTTTACTACTGACAAATCCCAAAGAAGAACATTCGAACGAATTAGACAATGTGGTTAAAATGGTACAAAAACTCTCAAACAAGATTGTTGACTTAGAGAAAGATAAAGAATCAAGTTCTTCTAGAAAACCATTTAGACAATTTTTCAAGAAGAAAGAAGAAAATAGTCCACCCTAACCTCCCCCCAATAACTCTTCTGTGTTGAACCTCACCGAAGTTGTTATCGATAATTTTTGTACTTTTCACCAACAACCTCACTCTGAGAAAAGTTGTCCTCAATGGATCAATTCTATGAACTTAGTTGTAAATCAACTGTTAGATGTTCAACTAACAGAACCTGAAGTTAAGGAATAAAAAGAAACTGAAAAATAAACAACTTTAGAGGAGAAAACTATGGTTTTGTGGGATTGTATTACCACATTGGGATTAAAAGAAGAAGAACCCACTAAAGAAATAAAAATTTCGGTAGTCAACGTCACAACAAGAATTCAAGGACCAATAATGGATGAGAACTTATTGCCCAAGATTAAGAAGTTCCAAGAAAGCATAAAAAACTCACCAATAAGACTCAAAACTCACCCGTACCTGAAAAGGCCATAACAAAGCAGAAAAATCAAGCAGTGAGTAAACCAACAAAAGATGTGGATAGTAACTTAGAGAATAATAAGAAAAGTACAGTGGAACTGGAGATGGGATATGATGTAGTAGAATATATTAAGAAAACCAAGGAAAATAATTCGTTGTTTGAAATGTGCAATTTACCACAACAGAAGAAGAAACTTTTGGAATCCTTGGGTCCCCAACCTAAAAACTATCATGACAATGTGCCATTGGATAAGGAAATAAATGAGGCCAGCATTGGAGGAAAGTCTAAATATCGAACTAAGCCTTTCTTGCTGACTTTTGAAATTTGTAATTTGAATGTACACAATTGCCTGGTTGACTCTAGAGCATATTCAAATGTCATGCCTTTTTCAGTTTTTCAAAACATAAATGGGAAACCTACCCCTTCTGCTAGTCAAATTATTCAGTTGGACAGAATTACTATTAAAGTGGCAGGTGAGTTGAAAAATGTTTTGATTCGTTTAGCAGTTGATGAAAGAGTTTGTCAGTAAATTGATATTATGGTAGTTGACATCCCTGAAGCTTATGGTTTAATTCTAAGTAGGGATTGGTATGAAAATATTAATGGGTACTTTTCAATAGATTGGTCGCACTTCTAGTTACCTTATAAAGGGTGTCAGAATCAGATTAAATTACTAAGAGAACCACACATGAAATATAATGTTACGCAGCTTGAAGGAAAAAATGAACCAGTGAATTTTGCACATTCGGTTTTGGGAAATTGTTTTTTAGAACTTGAACCTAGGAATTATCGGGAAGAAGAGGCCAGTAGTGAGTTAAATGAACAATCCAATCTCCTTTGGTTTTCACGGACTAACAACATTTATTGTAATATAGTTAATTTAGTTTATGTTTCAGAAAATAGACCTAGTGCTTTAGAAGTATAAGATCCGTTTTGGTTATTGTATTTTGATGGTTCGAAAACTCAAGAAGGATCAGGGGCCAATTGTGTCCTAGTTGATCTAGCAAAAAAATAAACATTTTTATCTTGTAGATTAAAGTTTGAGTGCATGAATAACACGGCTGAATACGAAGCATTGATTCAAGGATTGAAAAAACAATTCAGTTCAAAGTTAGAAATTTAAAAGTTTTTGGAGACTCTGAAATAATTGTAAAATAGGTCCACAATACAATCCATTGATTATCTCCTCATTTAAAAGGATATCAAAATGAAGTTCGAGAACTCTTAAAAAAATTTGAGGCTTTTAATATTAATTCTATTCCTAGACTAAAAAATGCAGTAGCTAATTTATTAGCTACTTTTGCTGCGAGGTTGGTGCCCACGAATAACAAATGTTCCATTGAATTGATTTTCAGGTCATCAGTACCTAATAATGTCACCAATCTGAGAGTGTTTGATGATGATCAATAGATTTTGGAATTCTTAAAAAATGAGGAAACTTTTAAAGATGCAGTTATTGATGATGAGGAACACCAAGCGAATCTCTAGAATAATAATTTCATACCAAAAGGGGTAAGGACATTAGAGGGTATGTTTGATTTAAATAAAAAATTGTGAGGGCCAGTAAACATCAAACCACACAACTCAACAATGCAGTATGAGCTGATCAATTTGGGAACAGAGGCTAAACCCAAGTATGTCAACTTGGGGAAATGTTGTTCTCCAGGCGAAAGAAGTAAGTTCATCAATTTATTTCAGCAGTATAAATATGTATTCTCTTGGACTTATGATGATTTGAAGATACACGACACTTGCATAATCCAACATATCATTCCTATTAAAGCGGTTGTAAAGGATTTCCAATAGCAGCTTCGTAAGTTGCATCCTAAGCTGGAACCCCTAATTCAAAGTGAAGTTAAGAAATTATTGGATGCCAAGATTATTTTCAAGGTTAGACATTTAGAATTGGTAGCGAACTTGGTACCAGTTTGGAATAAGTCTGGAGAAATAAGACTCTATGTGGATTTTATAAATCTGAATCATGCGTCAGACAAAGACAATTATCCGGTCCCTCCCATGGAGCATATTTTGCAGAAGGTGTCTAACTATAAGTTATTCTCCTTGTTGGATGGGTTTTTGGGCTACAATCAAGTATTGGTAGCCGAGCAAGATAGACTAAAAACTACGTTCGTACAAAGTAGGGAATATTTGCCTACAGGATAATTCCCTTTGGGTTAATTAATGCCAGAGCCAGTTTCCAAAGAGCCATGGACATAAATTCCCAGGGACTGATAGGCCATAGTGTGGTGGTCTACTTGGATGATGTTATAGTGTATTTAAAGAAAAGAGAAAAAATCCATATCATTTAAAACAAATTTTTGAGCGTTGTCGAAAATACGGTATCTCATTGAATCCTAAAAAGTGTGTTTTTGTAGTGCTGGAAGGAAAGCTACTGGGTCATGTCATTTCTAAAAAGGGAATCTCCATAGACCCAGAAAGGATTGAAGCAATAGCGCAGATTCCATTACCCCACAAATAGAAAGGTATGCAATCTTTTATGGGGACCATTAATTTCGTGCGAAGGTTTCTGCCTGATTTTGCACAAATAGTCAAACCTTTACAACAAATGGTTAAGAAGAATGTATAGTTTAAATGGACTGATGTAGAAAAGGATGCATTTACTAATAAAAAAACAGCAATAGCACATGCACCCTCCCTTAGAAGTCCCGATTTCAATAAAGCTTTCATATTGTACACTTTTGCCTTTGGCAATTCTTTTACCGCTGTGCTAACACAAAAGGAAGAGGGGGGAGATGAATTTCCTATTTTATTTATGAGCACTATTCTGTAGGGCATTGAATTGAATTATCTCGCCATTGATAAGCAATCCTATGCAGTATTTAAATCAGTGAAGCAATTCAGGACATATATAGGTAAGAAACGAACTAAAGTGGTTGTTCCACACCCAACAGTCCGAAGCCTGTTTATACAAAAGGAGTTGGGTGAGAGAAGAAGAAATTGGGTGACAACTCTGTAAGAATATGATCTAGAGTTTAAGCCAACAACCATTATTAAAGGACAAATAATTTGCAAACTAATGGATAAAAGTCAAGACGGTGAGGAAAGTGATTGGGATAATCAAGCCGAAGTTCATATGATTGATATGTGTCCCATTTTTACAGCTCCAGAATCATGGTATAAGGAATTAATACATTATCTCCAGCAATGTTATTTACCAAAACATTGGAGTTCAAATCAAAGAAGAACATTACGAAGGAATTGCATGATGGTCCTGATGGAGGGCATTATTCGGGAGATACCACTGCCCATAAGATATTAAGGGTAGGTTACTATTGGCCAACCCTGTTCAAAGACATGCATGCATATGTAAGGAAATGTCATGTTTTCCAGTGAAGTGGAGGGAGACTTTTTAGAGAAGCTGGTCCATTACAACCAGTCTTGGTTTCAGAACCATTTGAACAGTGGGGAATTGATATTATCAGAGAAATCAATCCTAATTCCTTGCTACAGTACAAACACATTCTTACAACTATTGACTACTTCACTAGATGGGTGGAAGCTATTCCACTACAGAAAATAAATGAAGATGCAGTGATAGACTTCCTACACGAACATATCATGACCAGGTTTTGGGTTCCAATTTCCCTTTGACAATGCATCTTATTTTTCATCAATCAAACTAACAGAATTTACTAATGATAAAGGAATGAAGCTAAATTATTCTGCAAATTATTATCCCCAAGGTAATGGATTAGCTGAATCTACCAATAAAAATCTTATTAGGATTCTGAAAATGACTGTCATAAAAAACCAAAGGAGTTGGAACATAGCTCTTCCAAATGCACTATGGGATGATAGAGTCACACCAAAGAACTCATTAGGAGTCTCACCTTACATTCTAGTCTATGGAAAAGAAACCATTTTTCCACCAAACATTTTGCTCCCGAGCTCCCAATTATCTGAAGCTTCAAGAGGATCCAGCAGTGAAGTATTACAAGTTAGAATCAATACCTTGCTTAAGATAGAAGAGTATAGATTTAAAGCTAAAGAGAGATTCAAGCACCAACAAGAAATTGTAAAGATATGGTTTGATAAATGTAAGTCTGGAAATAAGAGTTTTGAAATTGGATATTTAGTCCTAAAGTGGGATCACCCTCATGATGAAAAAGGTAAGCACACTAAGTTTCAACATCTCTGGGTCAATCTGTTTCTAATTGCCGCAAAGCTAGGTTCCTTGACATATAAACTTCAAGATTTGCAAGAATGGGAAGAGAATCTGCCAGTAAATGGTTTGGTTCTCAAACCTTATTTCACCTAGTCTGTTGAGAGAACTTGTCTGTACATAAATAAACCTTTGTTTGATTGCTTTATTTTTTTTTGTTTTTCCTTTTTATTTTTGATTTGCTTTATGTCATACATTGTTTTTTTGTTTCTATGCTTTAGTTTATTTTAAATAAACCATATTAGCATTTGACGCTGGAAGAAATTGGGTTTTGGACAAATTGTGGATATTTTAGAGCCAGGAACTGCTTATTGAATGTGTCTATTTAAGAATTTATTATTATAGGATTATTTAATCTGATAGACCTTGGAAAGGAAGTTATTTTTTGAACACATTGAAGTCCTGCTTTAAACCCTGTTAAATAACCGAGGCTAAAGAGGTATTGCATACTATTCTAAGGCTCCATCCACTTCACCTTAATATTTTCCCTAAGAAGCTTGCAGCCTAGGATCCATGGAAGGGAAGCGGGACGGACAAGTGTATGGTATTCAAAATAATCCCATGCTATGAATTAATAGCCAAAAGGATCAAGAGTCAAAATTTCCTAGGAAAAGGATATCTCAGAAAGTGCAAAAGCATAAATCAACAAATCAAAGGACTATGAAAAGGTTCTTCTCCATCTGTGAGCTGAATGAAATATCACTCACACAAAAGGACACTATGGATGGAAGAACCTAAATCAAATCTCAAATATAAGAAAGAACAGTTTGGGAAGACTCATCAGACAAAAGTTTGAAAGCATCAAAAGAATGCAAAGGGCATGGGAATTAGGAACAAATGAATATACTTGTTACGATATTATGGTGTTGTGGCCAAAAGTAACCAAATGCAGAGGTAAATGAATCTCATATATTGGCCTTCGAAGAGTTATCGAGACTTTAAAATCCTAGTTTCCTTATCCATTGGGACATAAATCAATGACAAGTTCTGAATCTTACATTTCTTGAAGGTCTGGATGATTAAAGGATTATTGAAGAAAAGAGGTAAGAGGTCATAAAGCAATTTTTTGTTTCAAAAGTCTGTTGTTCAGAGACCTGCATCTACCAGTTAGTCACCAATTGTTGCTACTGCAACCACCATCCAAAAAACATTTTACTTTTTAGGTCCCCCTACTCTTTCTATTTTTTTAGAAATCCTTGAAGAGTATATATTTACCTTGCAAAAGTTGCTTCATGGCATAGTTTTTTGCAAAAGAAAACTTCTTTTTTTCCACCTGATGCATCAAATGAACTCATGAAGTTCATATGATGTATCGGAGGAGTTGTTCAAAGGCTTACCGAATCTGTGTTTCTTATGTTTTCGAAAGTCTCACAAAATCTTCTCCATACATCGGATGTACCTTGGTCTATGGTATCGAAAATCATTTTTTGATGCTTCCTGGTTGATTATTAGAAGTCTTTTCGATGCATCAGGTCATCTTATTGTTTCATTTTCTGATGTCCATGGAAGAGTTTGTTTTTTCCACCTGCCATTTCGATTGTTTGTCTTTGAGTTTGTGTCGACGTTTCGGATGCATAGTCTGATGCATAACCGATATCTTCCCGAAGAATATTTCGATGACGGTATGGGTGTTAGTTGTTTGTCTTACCGATGAATCTTTAATCCTTTTGACCCTTTTCAACAGCTTATTTTGTAGCCACCCAATTAACATCGGCCCTATTCCTTTTTTCCATTTGAAGCTTTCGTGTTTTCTCGCAGGAACAGTCCCGATATGACTATTGGTGCCAACGGGGTTTCTCGCTCGAGGTCCATTTATCATATGTTTACCCTCATTTTAAGCCTATTTAATCTCGCAAGGATATTTTTCACAGTTATTATTGACCGTTTGAAGTCTGCAAAGTTGTCAGTCGACTGAATGAGTCTAGCCAGCAGGGATCACACTTTTTCCAGGTCATATCAGCAGCCAGGTAGGATCTTACTCACTACTTGTCCTGTTGCTTGGCGGTTCATGTTGTAGCAACTTGGTAGGGTTAGGTTTTCCTTTTTTCATGGGGGGTATTTATACTTCAAGATCATCATTCTTTTTGAAGCTTTGTTCTTGATTTAACCAGGGCCTTCGATTTTATTGCCTATCACAGCCATTATTTCCCAATTCCTTCCATGAAAACTTCCCTTGCAGTCATTTGTAGTAGGAGGACAATGGGCACACGAGCATTTCTCCATCTTCACCACTCCTTCGTTTCATCAATCATAAGGTGGTGAGATTCTGACCAGTGTCTGGTTGGAATAGGAATTTTGTGGAGTGCCATGGGAGGAGATTTCCATTTAGGGTGAAAACCCTGGTTATCCATAGGGTTTTTTTTTCTTCCGGGCATCTTCAAAATTTTCCTTTCTCATCAATGGTGTTGATGTTGGTATACTGAGAGAGATGCGTTGCCTTGGTGAGAGCCTTAGGGCCTATGTAGTAGAGTACTTTCCTGTGACCCAAGTCCAGTCCGCATCTAGAAAGCTTTAATCCTGTTTTTTATTTTTCATTTTCAAGAGAGTCCGTTTTAGGGTGGAAGCAAAAGTTTGGTCAATATGCATTATGATGATTCAATAAAGATTTCTGGTTAAAACTGGTTCTATTTATTGTAGAATTTATCAATTATATGTTTTCGAATAAATTGAAGCTAACATGATGTTGTATGATCAAAAAAGCCTCGTATTTTATATAGCAATATGTCTCTAAATGGGAAAAGAAGGTGCAAGCCATGGATGAAGATCCGTAGATAGAGATCATAACATGAGTTGAATTTATATATGAAGATACCAAAACTGTCATAGGCATCAAACCTGAGTACAAGTGGGGGAAAATCTACCGAATGATCACCAATTGAAGTATCCCAGATATAGGGTTAGAGGATATACCAATATACACCAACATAGAGAGGTAAAAAATCATGAAGGTTGCCATGCGACCGAAACTTTTTCCATGTGCAGAAGTAATAGGCTGGATCCTCCCAAAGGCTGATGTAACCAAAATGATTTGTTCAAATACTGATGGACAAGGTTATGCCACTTATAGCCCAACTTATGTAGCTCAGTATTACAAGCTACCCACACCCCAGAATTATCTAACAGAAGAATGGTTAAAGGGCCTTGACCTAGATGTTTTGGACAATGCCAGAAGAATGATGGTTCCAGGGAAGCATTTTCGTACAAGGCCTTTCAGGGAATATGAAACTGCGCACCTGCACACTCCTTATAGGTTGATAACATTAAGGTTGAATAGGATATTTGGAAGAGAAAATGGAAAGAACTATAAACTAAGTTGGGTACCAGTAATTTTCTTTGTGGCCACTCAAGGCACCATTTTTAACTAGTCCAGTATAGTATCCAATAGCTTGTCCTCATGCATAGGTGTAGCGTTGGGAGGAGTCTCACAAAATAAGTCAGAGTTCTATATGAGCTCCTTTTTGATCAATTGTATTATGTGTACAGAACCATTCCAAGCTCTGAAGTGCCAATGGGATAAGACCAAAACTCCTGTCTATGCTGCATATCAGTTGTTTTGGGTACACAAATATTTCAACCATTATAAGAGTATTTGTGAAGACTTCATAATGGCACTATATAGATTAATCTTCCTTGTTGAGTGTGATTGCATGTCAGAAGAAGTATTGAATATTGTACATGATAATGGTCACTATTACCTGATAGAATAAGGCCTATACTTAAGGATGTTTGGTGGAACAAGGGCCCCTTCTCTTTTACCAAGATACGCCACGGATTATGTTGTTCGCAAGGAAGTAGTGAAGAAACTTTACATTAATGGGATTGGTAATTTCCTTTTTGATCAGAATAAGGATGTATACCCCCTACTCCCATTATATGTAGGAAGTTATAAGTTCTCCAAAGTGAAGAGTGCACCATATTTTGTAAAAGAGTTAGAGTACTTCCACTGTGGAGCGATAATTTTTCATAGGAATGATTCTGAGGATAAGGTTGCTAACTATTGAGCTGCAGCAGGGGTACATTTTGAATATGTGGATTACTGAGATAAAGAAGAAGAAATATTCCACAATGCAAGAAATATGATAGCCTTGAGGAAGATATTTAAGCAAAAGTTAACGACCGTAGGTGGTAAGGGAAAAGACGTTGAGCAATAGAAGAAACAAGAAGAGGAAGCTGCTAAGAAAAGTGAAGAGGAGGCACTCAAACTATCACAAGAAGCAAAATGATGGTTAGTAGAAGAAGAAGATGAGAAAATGAGAGCCAAAGAAGAAGCTGAGAAAAAGAATCAAGAAGAAGAGTCCCAGAAAAGGAAAGAAGAGGATGAAAGGTTAACACTGGAAGCAACTGATAGAGAAAGAGAACAGGCAGAGAGAGCAGTTGAAGAGATACAGAAAAAATAACAGGAAGAACAAGATCATGCAAATTTGGAGTAGAATCAGTCTTATGATGATCTATTGGAATCATCTATTCCATCTAGCAACACAGCCATGGGAGATCCAGCTCTGACATTAGGGATTGAACTAATCCCTTTCATCCCATCTCAAGAGAAGGAGGTAGCCGATTTAGATACCATTTTTTATGACAAAAGTAAGAAAATAATTGTCATGAGATATGAGAAGAGGGTGGACACTGGGGAAAAGCAAGGAATCATGGTGAGTGAGAAAACAATCATCCATGGGACTGACAAAGACCCAAGGCTTCTTGCAAAGGAAGATGTAGGCTCAGCTCTCACAAATGAAGATAACGTGGATAAAATAATGACTGATTTGGAGAATTATAAGAAGAAGGTTGTTCAAATGAAGGAAAATCTAAAGAAGGAGTGAGGTGAGGGACAAAGTCTAAAGAGGAAGCATGAATATATTCTCAGCGAGATCGAGAAGTCAAGGGAGGGATGCCAAATTTTACCATTTGACAAGGAGGCCCTGGTATTATCAATAAGTATTATTGAAGGAGAAAAGAAAGATCTTGAGAAGCAGGTTGTAGAAGGAGAAAAGAAAGGAGATGCAGTGAGAAAGAGAATAGAGGAGCTAGAAGCTAAGAATATTCTATTGAGAGAACAACCTCAAGTGGCGAGGGAGAAATAGGTGGATATCACTCCTTTCGGGAATCAAGCTTCAATGCTACAAAAAGAGATAAATAAGATTTTGCTGAGTCTTGCAGGGGGGATGTATAGAGTTAAACAATCGAGGTCAGATTGAAAGAGTTAGTGCTCAGCTCATTAGAATTCTGGAAAAGATTATCAGAGGTGGTTGAGCTTGTAAAAAACTAGTTAACATGGATAGGTACCCATCCAACATTTCTAGCAAACATGCAACATAATTCTATAGGAATTCTTAAGATGGAGGTAGCCATATTCAATTTCGAGTGTAGAACAAAAGTCAGATTAAGTACAACCATTAAGAATACTATTGAAAAGTGTGCTGGATTCTACAAAGGAATACATGAACATCTAGAGAAATTGCAAGAGAGGCCACTATAAGGAGTAGAAAGCATATCCAAGATAGATGCTGTTAGTGAGGAAGACATCAGGATATTGATTATCCAAGATTCAGCCCAAAAGCTCCTGTTAGAGGAATCTTTGAGGCAGAATGTACCTAAAGTAAAGGAAATCGAGTCTCAGCTTTCAAAGCATGAAGTGGCAGTGCGTGTATTGGAGCCTGCAGAATATCAGGTCATCAGTGAAGAAGCACAAGAATGGGGCGTTTTTATTAAGACAATAGTTGGGCCCATTTGAATTTTGTCTTATTCACCAGCTAAAGATTATAAAATTTTGTATTTATTCTTTTTAGTAATGCACTAAAAGACAAAATTTTTGTAAAGGAAGAGTCAAGGAAGCCCAAAAGGTTGGGGCAACTCAAGAGTCATTTTTATTTGTATAAGTATAGGTAAAGTATATGTAGAAAGGACTTTTCCTTGGCATATTTGTTGAAGCTTATTGTAAGAAGAACTATTTCCTTTTATAATGAAGAAGATGGAATTTTGCTGGAGAGGGTGTTGCATAAGTCTCAAAACATGTTGTGTAAAGATGAATGGAGAACTATTTATTATTTAACAGTATACACAATATGTGAGATCATTCTTAACCTTTTGAATTACTTCTGAGTTATGACTGATTTTGCATTGTGTGATGAATCTTATGCAACAATGAATGATGTTAATTTTCTGCTCTGTGTATGTGTCTTGGATTTATCAGCTATCATTTCTATTTTTTTATCAATCTTTCTCCTCAGGGATAGGTTAGAATAGATTAGTTGTTTCATTCTGTTACTCGCATTTAATATTAGGCATTTGCATCTCATACCTAAAAGATAAAATATATAAACGGTGGACCAGGCTGCAACTGGTAAAAGAGATTTAAAATTTTCACCTTAACTCTACGGTAGTCAGACTGGAAACCGGACGGATTCCCCATATCAAATAGTAAACGATCCATTTGGGAACAGTTATTGGGGAGAACACCTACTGTCGGTACTTGGGATTTTTCCAGGCATCAACACTGTCAAAAGGATTCAACCAGGTATACATAATAAGGATTGCATACCTTATATCAGGTCTAATTAATCACATAAATAGATCTTAATTCATTCCCTTTGGGATTCACCATAATCCATCATTGTTGGGAAATCTACGAAAATCATTGTTTTGAGAGATGTTGCAAATCCTTGAGTATTGGACTCAATTTTCTTGATCTAATATATTTAACATAATATTGGGTATATTACAATGGTATCAGATCATGGGCCTCTACACCTGTGAATTGTAAACCGTTAGTTGAAAAATAATTGTAGACATGTCTTTGTTTGAATATGTTGATTTTGTTAGTTTTTCAATATTCAAGCTAGCATTATGTTAGGATCTTTAACTGAGAGAACAAAAAGTACAAAAATCAAACACAAGAGACAATGAACACAGTGTTTTTCCTTGGGGAAACCATAAATGGAGAAAACCCTGCAACTTCCTCAGAGATAGAATCAGCATAAATGGTAAAACCCCAAAACAGTAAGATGATCTCCTGACAGCAGTAACCTTCTTCTTGTCTAGCCCCAATTTCTTCTCCTTCCTCAACTATGCGCTACACTTGAGTGTGTTTGTGTTGTGTGCTAAATAGAGAGTCCAACTCTCTATTTATACTAATCCCGGCATGACTAAAACCCTAATAGGGCCGACCTCTCTAGGAGAGTCTAATAACCCTAGTGCCCCATAACTGCAGGGACTTTAACCCTTAGACAATAGGAGGGTTACACACAATGACTTGACATGACTTGTTTACATTATAGATCTTCCCAATCAGAACATCGGGGAATGACATGACATGATAACATCCCAAAATAAACATAGGGCTACAATAGATAAGAAATACAAGTGAATACATTCTGAAGTTACAATTACATTAACATTCCCTCTTAACTAGGAAGGTATTATCTTGACACAATTTTCATCACTGGTCTTCTTCTCTGGATCTTCTCATCATCTGCATCTCCAAGTCATCTTCTTCTTCAAGTCATCTTTATCTTCATGCCATATTCATTTCTGGATCTGGATCATCACTGGACATCATCACTGGATCTGGATCATCAATGGACATCATCACTAGATCTGGATCATCAGATCATCACTGCTAGATCTGGATCATCACTCAATCTGGATCATCACTGTTGGATCTAGATCATCACTCAATCTGGATCTCTCGGAGTCATCATAACTAGATCTGGATCATGGCTCGATATGGATCTCCTTTGGTCATCATCATATGTGCTATCTCATGATTCTTCTCGTCATAGGAAGTTCTACAGATCCAGCCTTCTTTCATGCTGGTTGTAGGCCTAGCCATCATGTAGGTCTTCTTCATCACTTATATCTAACCTACTCGTCAGAATGGCCCTCCCAACACTTAAATATGACCTACTCGTCAGAAAGGCATTCCCAACACTCACATCTAATCATGTAGGAGCCTACAATCACATCAGAAAGGCCCAACACTCACATTCACCAGCATGATAGGACATCACTATCATCTGTGAAAAGGATTCAACACTTACATCTGACCTGGTAGGAACCAAATCCTACACCCTCATCAGAAAGGCATGCACTCACATCTGACCTAGTAGAAACCAAATCCTACACCCTCGCCAGAATGGCCCCCAGTCCCAAACTAAGCTACTTGGTAACGAACCAGGTGCCTCCATTCTCCCAGAGAATGGCAGTTTCCCTTATATATGACCTGGTAGGAACCAAATCCTACACCCTCACAAGAATGGCCTACACTCACATCTGACTTGGTAGGAACCAAATCCTACACCCTCGCCAGAATGGCCCCCACTCCTAGACTGAGCTACCTAGTAACGGACCAGGTGCCTCCACTCTCCCAGAGAGTGGCAGTTTCCCTTACATCTAACCTACTCATCAGAATGGCCAGCACTCATAACTGACATGGGAGGAACCTAATCCTTTAGCCATGACAGAATGGCTTAGCCCTTACATCTGACCTGCTCGTCAGAATGGATCTCTCAGTCCTATACTGAGTGTTCCTGGTAACTGACCAGGTACCTCCATTCCCAGAATGGAATTCAACACTCATATCTAACATGGAAGGAACCAAATCCTCTCACCATGATAGAATTGCTCAGCCCTTACATCTGACCTGCTCGTTAGAATGGCTTCCAGACTCATCACTTCCCCTTGGAAGGGACCTCGATCTGGAGAACACCAATCTTCTCCCTGAAGTACTCAAACTTCACTCTGGCCAATGGCTTCATCAACACATCAGCTATATGATCTTCTGTCACAACATACTGGAGCTTCACTACTCCCCTCTGCACCATATCCCTGATATAGTGATACTTGATCTTGATATGCTTCGACTTGTCATGGAACACTGGATTCTATGACAACTTCACACAACTCTGGTTGTCATAATTTATACAAGTAGCATCCAACTGGATATCAAATAAATCAAACAGTAGCTTCCTCAACCATACTGCCTCACAACTAGCTAAACAAGCTACGACATACTCTGCTTCAGCTGTACTCAGTGCCACATAGGATTGCTTCTTGCTAAACCAGGAGATCACACCTGATCCCATACTGAAGCAACACCTTGAAGTGCTCTTCCTATCGATGGCACTTCCTGCCCAATCTTGAATCAACATAACCCTCTAGGTTAATCTTCTGATTCACATCGTACTTGAGCCCATAATCAACTGTACCCCTCAGGTACCTCAGAATATGCTTTGCAGCAATCAAGTGAACATTTCTTAGATCTGTCAAGAACTGGCTCAAGGTGTTCATAGCAAAGCAAATGTTTGGTCTGATGTTCATCAGGTACATCAAGGACCCAATAATCTGATGATACATCATAGCATCAACCAAATCTGATGAAGCATCGCTCAATAGCTTCAGGTTCGATGCCATAGGTGTGGCCATGGCTTTGCAGTCCATCATCCCAAACCTCTTTAGGATATTTACTGCATACTTCTCTTGTCTAAGGAATATTCCATCTGCACTCTGCCACACCTCCATGCCTAGAAAATAATGCATCATACCCAAGTCCTTCATTTCAAACTTGGAAGCAAGCTTTCTCTTTGTATCAACAATCAACCCATCCATCCCTGTCACAAATAGATCATCTATATACAGTAGAAGCATCACTAGGTTTCCATCTTCAACTGTGTAGTAAAGGTTGGAATATTATTTACTCTTGGTAAAGCCCAAACTGGATAGAAAGCTATCAGTTCTACTGTAGCATGTCCTGGGTGCCTGTTTCAAACTGTACAGGGCTTTCTTCAATCTACACACATGAGACTCCCTGTCATGTGTCTCAAAACTGAGTGGCTGTTCTACGCACACTTCCTCTTCCACTACACCATTCAAGAAAGAAGTCTTAATATCCATCTAGTGTATCTTCCATTTCATCACTGCAGCCAGAGCAAGTACTGATGTAATGGAAGTGTATCTAGATATAGGTGCAAAGGTATCTTCATAATCTATTCCTTCTTTCTGTGAGAAACCCCGAGCTACAAATCTTGCCTTATATTTTTCAATGCTACCATATGCAACATGTTTGATCTTATAGATCCATTTCGAAGTTACAACTGACTTCCTGTATGGTCTTGGGACAACATCCCAAACATCATTCTTCATGATCGATTGGTATTCTTAGATCATAGCATCCTTCCATTCTTTCCGTTCTGTCGCTTCTTCATAACTGGAAGGTTCTTTATCAATGAAATGCTACATACCCGGAGTAGGATCTGGTCCTCTTTCTTTCTCTGTGATTTTCTTCTAGAGTCCCATATATTTCCACACCTTGGATAAGTTCTCGTACGTAAGTAGGTTTCCTCTTATGAGGATTCTTCTCCAAAGGTGGATCTATAGGTCTTTGTGGTTCTTCAAATTATTGATCTTCTTCTTGAGTTTCTTCGTTCATGGTTGTATCATGAATTCTGGGTGCTTTTGCTTCTTCAGGTTCTTCAGTAGGTCTATTTATGGATTTGTTGTAAGTTGTGTCTTCATCAAATATCACATCCCTGCTGATGTCAATCTTCTTGTATCCTGGAAAATATATTCTGTAAGCTTTTGAGCTTTCAGAGTATCCCACAAATATACCCTTCTTTCATAAAGGATCTAATTTTGTTCTCTTCTCTTTTGGAATGTATATGTACACAAGACAGTCGAATATTCTAAGATGGATGACTTCTAGTTTCTTGTCGGAGAAGACTTCTTCAGGAGTCTTGTTCTTGAGTACTCTATGTGGAGTACGGTTCTGTACATACACCGCTATTCTGGTAGCTTCCTCCCAAAGATGCATAGGAAGGTCTTGATCATGAAGCATTGCTCTTGCAGCTTCCATGATAGTTCTATTCTTCCTTTCTGCAATCCCATTCTATTGTGGATTATAAGGAGTGGACAATTCCCTCTTAATCCTTGATTCTTTGCATAGCTCTTTGAATTCATTGGAAGTGAATTCTCCGCCATTATCTGATCGAAGGGTATTGATCTTCTTTTCACTATGGTTCTCGATCAAGGCTTTGAATTCCTTGAACTTGCTGAATACTTTGTCTTTGTTATTCATGAAGTAAACCCATGTCTTCCTAGAAAATTCATCAATAAAAGAAACATAATATGCATACCCGCGTAGTGAGTTTGATGACATAGGACCACATACATCGGAGTGGATGATTTCCAAGATTCCTTTTGCTTTGCTTTCGCTGCTTGGAAATGTCTTCTTTGTATTCTTTCCTTTTGCACATCCTTTGCAAACCCCATCATGTTTTGCTTGGATTTCTGAAATACCTTCAACATGTAAGGTTTTCCGTTACACCAAAACATGTAGATGTTGATGAACATTTGAAACCTAGCACAAGGCCCAATGACTAGGAGTGGTGGTTAAACCACTTGTTTTATATTCCTGGAGGTGCGACAGTTATACCATGTGGAGGTACCTGATACTCCAACACCCCGCCTTCGGCATAGCTCAGTGTAATTTAACATGAGACCTCTACTCTAATACCATATTAATCTTGCACATTGATCTAGGAACAAATAATCAATCTCATCAAGAAATAATCAAGAAATAACTCATAAATGGTGTTAATTGGAACCATAATGGTTTCCTCTCTGTATATTCAATAAACAATGAATAGCTACAATAACAATGTCAAGCAATAGCTTGAATCAATGAGGAATTCGAATACCTAAGGGGGTCATTCGAATTCAATGAGTGAGTCTAGCTTAACTGACTGTAAGCCATTGGTTCACACTCAGTTAACCACTTGACCAAAACCCTAATTGACTCACCAAACCCTAATTAAAGTCAGAGTACAATAAATGACTAAATCTCAACTGAAAGAGATCAAACACATGTCATAGCAAGCCAACCATCAAGTGCTAGTGCTTCAATGACTTCAATGAACCCCGATGAGGTTAATTGAAGCTGAACTGATCATTAGAAGTTGGTGGAGGCACCCCTGTTGACTCTAGATCATTAAATGATAATAAATAATCATTAAATAATATATTTAATGAGAGGAGGCACCTTAACTGACTGGTTGAACTGATTGTAACCACAAGTTAGCAATTAGGTGCATTAATATCACTCAGATCACCCTCAGAGTGCTCGAGTTAGCCTCCCTGAATGTAGGATAAGGCTAAGTTAGCCTCCTTGACTGAAGGTAGGTGTGGGTGAGACTGGATGATGACATTTAATGCTCAACTAATGTCAATTAATGTCAATAATACTTAGGATAGTGGTTTAACTAGGCCAATTTGACCAAAAAGAGTGTGTATGTTGGTAAATGTCTCCAACACAACAGCTTTGCTTGCAAGTGGTAGTGCTCTGTAATGCACATGTGCAAGCCTTCTATGCCAAAGTTCATTTGGCTCTACTATGTCATGGACCAAGGCTTGTTCTGGATGGCCCTTTAATTTGTACAATCCTCCTTCTTATTCTCTAATCACCACCACATCATCGATAGTCTTTCCTTTTGGCCACATGATGACTTTCCCATCTATGAATGTAACCCGCATTCCTTTTGTGTCTAATGCCAAGATGGAGAGGAAGTTCTTCTTGAGTCCTGGAATAAAAAATACTTCCTTCATTATCAGAGACTTTTCAGAGTCTAGCTTATAGGAAGACTCCCCACTACCTTTTATTGGATATTGGTAGTCATCTCCTAGCTTCACCTTGTGAGGTGATTCATGTTCTGACAGTCTCACAAAGGATTCCTTGAATCCTGTCATATGTTTGGAAGCCCTGCTATCTATGAGCCAATCATTTCTTCCATGAGTAATGTTTCCTATGAGAGTGGAAATCAAAACATATTCATCCTCACTTGAAGAATATTCACTTTCATATCTAGTTCTTTTCTTGGATGGTTCATCATCCTCTGCAGCATGAGCATGATGTCTTCTTTTGTAGCTCCTTTTTGTTAGTTTTTGTTTCTTAGGACAATTTCTTGCATAATGTCCTGCTTCATCACATGTATAATCTTTTCTAGTGTTATATTTGTGAGAGTGCTTACCTCTGGAGTGATGAGATCTTCTTTTGGTTGACTTGGAGTGTATCGTGAGAGATTGATCTTCACTTCCCATCTTTTCTTCTCGAGCTGCTGTCCGAGCTTATTCTTGAGAGCACTCTTCCCATAGTCTGCTGAACTTGAATAACTTCTTTCTAGCACAGATCCCTTGTATGAAAGAATCCCATGACCTAGGAAGGCCATTCAAGGTAGTCATCACAATCTCTGCATTTTCCACTTCTTCATCTACTGCTTCTAGTTGTTCCTTGATATGAGAAACTCTTGTGAAGTAAGATTGGATTGTTTCTGCATTATGAATCTTCACATTCTTTAGTTGGTTTCTCCGAGTCATCTTTTGGTTTATGTTCTTCCCTTCAAACAATTTGGTTAGGGCATCAAACATAGCTTTAGGTGTCTTTAGGGAGGACACCTATGGTATGAGATGATCCTTGATAGAATCAGTAATTATTCTCTTTGCCATAACCAACTTCTTCTTATGCAAGGCCTTAGCCTCATCTCCCTCTGGAACTGGAACCTCCTCATGGATGTATGAGTCTAACTCATTCTCTTCCAGGAGCAGGGAGATCCTATACTTCTAGGCTTGGAAATTATCAGCTCCCTCAAGCTTTTCATCAAGTTTGGTATGACGAGAAATCTTAATTGAGAGCCTCAAATGGAAATACAAAAGATTTTAGATCTTACTAGGTCAAGATGTTGGATCTGAATTTTGAGCTGAAATCCTGTAGAGCTAGTTCATGAGCAAATTAGGGTTTTGATTTTCCAGAGTTATGTCCAACCAAAATCTTTGAAATTGATCCCTAACTTCATTTCTGGGGAGGAGATCAATCTAGGCTTGGGCTCACTAAAAAAATTTTCTTCTGTGAAAATCCCTAATTTCCAGCAGTAGTGTCGGGTCTAAAACTGAAAAAACTCAGAATTGGATTTTGCTTCAATAGAAATATGCACCCTAAGGAGGAGAGTTATTCCAACTTACTTTTGCTGAAAATCTGTGGAGAGAGATCCACAAAGTAGGAAGCCCTAGTTCCCGCAGCTGCACAGTGTCTTCTTCTTAGGTTAGCTCTGATACCATGTTAGTTTTTCAACATTCAAGCTAGCATTATGTTAGGATCCTTACCTGAGAGAACAACAAGTATAGAAATCAAACACAAGAGACAATGAACACAGTGTTTTTCCTTGGGGAAACCATAAATGGAAAAAATCCCACAACTTCCTCAGAGATAGAATCAACACAAAAGGTAAAACCCCAAAATAGTAAGATGATCTCCTGACAGCAGTAACCTTCTTCTTGTCTAGCCCGAGTGTCTTCTCCTTCCTCAACTATGCGATACAGTTGAGTGTGTTTGTGTTGTGTGATAAATAGAGAGTCCAACTCTCTATTTATACTAATCCCAACATGACTAAAACCCTACTAGGGCTGACCTCTCTAGGAGAGTTTAATAACCCTAGTGCCTCGGAACTGCGGGGACTTTAACCCTTAGACAATAGGAGGGTTACCCACAATGACTTGACATGACTTGTTTACATTATAGATATTCCCAATCAGAACATCGGGGCATGAAATGCCATGATAACAGCCCGGAATAAACATCAGGTTACAATAGATAAGAAATACAAGTGAATACATTCCAAAGTTACAATTACATTAACAGATTTCGAATAGTACGGAGAAGAGGAAGTCATCTACATTGATGGAGGCTTGCATATGTTATGAGAGGAGGATGGCTATTCTTGTGAAATGACATACATAGATGAAATAAGTCCCAAATAAACAAGGGAAATCCTTGAGGATGAATTAGCAAAGATTATAGCAACAAAGAAAAATATTCCTTTCCATTATCAAGAATATCTAGCTCTGGGTAAGGAAATTTATGCAGCTATTTTTTTCAAATATTACTTTCATTACCAGTATGGATTTTCTCCCCAAGATGTGGATAAGAATTATTTTAAGAGTATCAAACCATATTCATATTGGATTATTATGATACTTTTTTGTTTTTTTTCAAAGAAAAACTCTGAAAAATCATTTTGCACAAAATGCAGCCAACCATGAGGTGGAGCGCAAGTCACTACAAGGAAATTGTCGAAGAGAAGACCCATGTGGTTCCTCTAGTGATTGCATTGAGAAGGAAGAAGAAAGAATCATGCTAAGTTATGAAGGTAAATCTGAATTTTGTAGAAGTAATACTTTCTTACATCAAACCAAATAATTCCCCATCTCATGCGATGCAAATGATAACATAGAGTTCTCTAATGCTAATGTGGATGTTAAGGATGAATGTGATGATGTGGATGAATGCAACAAGTAGTTGGAAATCGCATTGAATCCTTTATAAAACATGCATATAACCCGTCCTCAGAACTTGACTACTCATCAAATGAGAATGATGAACATCCCACTGAGTCAATTACCAAGGGGACCAAAGAACATTGCAGCATGGAAGGCCAATCCATAATGAAAAAAGATACTGAAAGAATGGAGAGCAAAGGAAATCCAAGCTTCATTGTTGATTATTTTGAGATAACTACAAAGGATATGCAATATAGGATTGGTGGTGGTGAAACAATTTTTGGAGAAGATTTAGAAGAAGAGCAAAGATCAGCCCTTTAAACACCACCAGAACTTCATCATGAAGAAAAGATAAACCACACACCAATTAAGATTGAAATTGAACATTTGATGGAAGAATATGCTATCATCATTCCACCCTATGAGACAACACAGGTGACACAAAGGTATTTCCACAATTCTGATTTTTGTATTCCTTTGTTTCATTTTGATATGGCAACCACTTCCGGTGAGAAGGTTGGCATGGTAGAGTCTTCACTATTGAGTCTCAAATTTTTGGTATCAGAGAAGCATGGAGGGAGAGGACTAAATTCATTGATGGTAGTTTGCATGACTCTCAAGAGTTTCATGAGCACACATGTGGCATCATACATATCACTCTTAAGAAGCCAATGAGTGACATAGAGAGCCAACTCTTAGTCATAAAAGAAAGGCTACTATAAGAATGGTCCTGAAATGATGATGCACATAAACTCATTGAAAATGTTAATGAGGAGGGACGAGAAGGATTTGTAGAAAGAGTTTTTTCCTTTGAATTATGCATCATTAAAAGAGAGTTAGAAAATATGAAAGAAGATTACTTGCAGTTGCTCATGGATAGATATCTAGCTCTCAAATTTGCAGAATATGAGGAAGTAAGAAGTAGATCAACTATATATGGAATTGGGAGACATATTACCTACTAAGTCATACTTAGTCGGTGTTATCAAGGGAGCATGGTGAACCAGACAAAGATGATTTGTTCGGACTTCAGAAGACATTTAGACTTGCTTCTGGGAAGTGTTTTTTTATCTACCACATGTTCATACCCCCTTGGGGGAGTTGTAATAAAATGTTCTAGCATGATAGTGTCTCTAAAAGAATCAGTCTCCTGGACTCATTTGTTAATCCGATCAGCCTAGATTGTTTTTTCCTTTGGTTATTATTGGTTGTTGAATAAACGACTGAGAAATAATGAGTTTTTCACTCAATACCTCTAAAGTTGGGGTGGTCGGCTTGACATTTAAGCCTATTGAGGTTATTATAGTTTGTGTGTCAATGTATAAACATTCTAGGCATTATGGTCGAGTCATACGAACATGTGCTAAGTCCCCCTAGGTTTTGTTTTTATTTATATTTTTTAATTTTAATTTTTCCACAAAACTTAGGCTATTTTTATTAGTCTAAATGGAAAAATTGGTTTTGTAATAAAAGTGGGGTAAAAAGTCAGTTTCAGTCATGGGGGTGCTCATTTTCTAACTCGGAGCACCCGGTAAACCCATAAACCTACTTTTCCTAAGTTTTGAGTGATTTTTCCATCACTCAGGTAAGAAAATACAAAAAAATCAAATATTAATTAATTTAATTAAAAATTAATTAAATAATGGAGAAAATCCAAGATCCTAAATCAGTGGGATTTGCTTCAATTTGATTGAAATCACTCTCATTGTCTTTAGATTGACCAAGAGTTATCATTCCTTGACTGAAGGCATTGATCAAGGCTGAAGAGGAGCTTAATTGGCTCATGCAGGTTTGAGGGTTGTGCCCTCTTTCTCTCTCCTCTACACATGTGGATAAATTTGGCAATTGCTTGATGGATGGGCTAGTTCATTGAGTGAGATGTCACTCCTATTTCTTCCTTTCACACACCTAGGGGGGAACATGGCATAAATATTCAAGCCACTTGATGTGTCCTTGGGGGAAATTCTCAAGTCAAGGCTGTCACCTTGTTCTTGACTCCTCTGTTTAGGAAAACTCCTAATGAAGCCAAGTGGGGTAGACCCTACGAGTTACTAAGGTTGGTTACTTAGATGATGATGGCATTAAATGAGTAAGTTTCTTAGGAGTTTTGACAAATGAATTTGACACAAGATATTTGCAAGATTTGTTATACCACAACAACATAGAAATCAAAACTTGATAAGTAGTAATGCATAAACATATGATAATATTAAATAGATCAGTGCGAATAATGGAGTCCACAAATGAGATTTATATTTAAATACAAATGGGTGTTGCAAGTGCTCTTGGTGAAATTTTAAGTTAATGTATGATGAGTTAATTAAATTAGGCGGGGGGACTCCAGATATACCCAGGGGGTACTTGGAGTATGTCCAAAAGTGACAACCACTACGGCTACTCGCAAGGAATATGTGGGATGAATGGAGTCTCTGAGATTGTGTTCATAATAAACTCGCTAGGATGTAACAGAGATCGACGCCTCGAGGTCACTGTCTAGTAGTTCCCACTTCCTTTGGGTATTTTGCCACCATTTACAGTTCATTCGAGGCATTGGATTTTCTCCTGAGGTGATTAATTGGGAAAGTGAATCCTAATTATTCTAGTCATTCACATTGCTTTTGATGCAGCTTGACTGATTGAACGAATCGCAACTAGTGTAGAGCATACACAACGGAGCCTTGATAAGTTTTTTAAGGATTTTAAGCTGTGTTCTTTGTTAAAAAAGGAGAACCTCCAGGAATCTCTTTCGGTCCAAGTGGATCTCAATATAAAAAGTGAGGAGGGGTTAATTTTAGATGATAAAAAATAAAAATAAATAAAATAAATAAAACAAACATCAAAACACAACTCACAGGTTATCTAATTAGTCCTACCATGCATCTCTTTCCCCTTTCGGGTCAATCGGGAAGTCGTGGGGTAAGTAGTATGATTAATTTGAATTTGTAAAAGATACTGAAATTATCATGAATCAAATTATACAATTCTACTAAAAAACACTAAACTAAAAAAGAAAACTGAAAAAGCACAAAATCACAAAAAACAGAGAATCCTTGTTGGGGGATGGGGAGTTGGCTCGAAAGAGACTACTCAAGCTGGTTTTTTTTTATTACTCAATTACGAAAGTTAATTGAAAAATTCCACTTGGTTCTTATACCAAATGAACCCAAGGGCTTACAAAGTACAACAATAATGACTACGGAAGATGGGGAGACCCCTGGGGGGTTTCGAATGGCCTAAAAATCGCTTTTCAGACAACATTTCCTCCTCTTTTTGGATGGACCTGCCAGAAACCAGAAAGTTTTAATTAGTGTAAAGTTCCCAAAAACATTTTAAAAGTGTCTTTGGACAACCCCCAAAAAACTACCAAAAAATACTAAGTTAAAGTACTTTTAAGAAAAGACAAAAATAACTTAAGAGGACAAGTCCTCTTGAGGATCTTGGATAGATTTGGGGCAGCCAATGCAATGTGTACTTTAGATGCTAAATTTAAATTTTAATAAATAAATACTATTCTCTTTAAACAATCTTTTTATTTGGCCTAAAACTGCTTATAAAAAATGAAAGAGTTTTACTACTAGATCTAGTTTTTAAAGAGAAAGGACTTGAATTTTTTTCTTAAATGAAACTAAATCTATGCATGCAACTACTATATGTTCAGATATATAAATATATCAGCTTTGAAATAGTAGCTCCTAAATATAAAAGCCAAGTAACGAAGAAGATTGAATTTTTTAAAAGGACAGTAAGAGGAGAGAAGGTTGGTTCATTGCTTGAATGAAACAAGCTGAAAGGAGGCCCTTTTGTGGAGCGCCGAGGGACAGAGTCTTGAGCTTATTGGATAAGGAATGGAATCAATCTTGATCCACACCTCATCTAATTGGAAACCTGCAACTAGATCACTCAAGCCTGCACAACACCTCACGAGATCTGGATATATATGTATGAAACAAAAAAATGAAAGATCATGCAAAAATAATCTTATTTAAGCATATAACTTAGATTCTTGAGCATACATAATATGAATAAACAAGAGAAAGTAATATTACTTGCCTATTTTACACCCTTACTTGATTCAACCGAATCCTTGAAGCCAGAATACAAAGCAACACAAAAATTGGAAAAAATTTGCAGTTACCACATTAGCAGCATGACGCTGGGAATCCACATAAACACATGCAGTACACAATATAGCGTCCAAAGCTTCTTTATTCACAATGAAAATATAGCAGTATTACAATGGCAACATCTCTTCATCCAACTCTAATGACTTTTTAATTAAATTAATTAATATTTGATTTTTTTGGATTTTCTTACCTGAGTGATGGAAAAATCTCTCAAAACTTAGGAAAAGTGGGTTTATGGGTTTACCGGGTGCTCCGAGTTAGAAAATGAGCACCCCCATGACTGAATCTAAATTTTAACCCCACTTTTATTACAAGACCAATTTTTCCATTTATACTATTAAAAAGTAGCCTAAGTTTTGTGGAAAAATTAAAATTAAAAATTAAAAAAAACAAAACCTAGGGGGACTTAGCACATGTTCATATGACTCAACCATAATTCCTAACATGTTTATACATCGACACACAGAATATAATAACCTTAATAGGTCTATATGTCAAGACGACCACCCCAACTTTGGAGGTATTCAGTGAAAAAATCAGAAATTATCAGTCATTTATTCAACAACCAATAATAACCAAGGGAAAAAACACTATGGGATGATCGGATTGACAAATACAATCCAGGAGATCGAGTATTTTATAGACACTACTATACTATAACATTTTATTACAACTCTCCCAAGGGGGTATGAACATGTGGTAGATAAAAAAAACACTTCCTAGAAGCAAGTCTGAAGGTCTTCTGAATTCTGAACAAATCATCTTTGTCCGATTCACCTGGCTCACTTGATAACACCAATTGAGTACAACTTAGGTGGTAACATTTGGCTCCAACTGTGAGATGTGTGCTCATTCTATTCATAGGGCAAGGAGAGGATACGAGAACACCGGAATATCTTGTTTATATACCCTATAAAAGCATCTCAACTTGACAAGAAAACCTCAATAGCACAAGCTTTATATAAAATCCAAATGAACCATTAAGCTGATTTATTTAAACAAAATAGATGTAGCTAATTAATGAAAGAAAAGTTTTATTATAGCTAGGTTCAAAACAAAAAATGCAAAAAGTAAATTCTCTCTTTTAAGGAGCTTATTTTCCTACTCTAAGCGTGATATAAAAAGGGTTAAGTGTAATAAAAAATCCAATGTAACCACTTAAGCATTTTATTAACGTAAATTTTTTTTCCCTGTCTTTGGTTACCTGCCAAAGTAAGAATACTTTATTTAGAAAATGCAAACCTGCGTGATGATCTGGAATGGGAAAGAAGGATGGGAAATCATAAGAATATAATACTTCATCAAATTGCTTCCCAAACTTGCATAAGATTTCATAGGCTTCTTTTATCCAAGCTTGGATAGGGCTAATGTACACATCTGCAAGATGAGGCAGATTGACTACATCATCATATTGATCATCAGGGCTTATCAAATGATAACTCATTGCATAATCCCCAAGTAGCTCCAAATCATAAGGAACCTCTATATGTGAAGAAGATGGCTGAGACTAATATTCCGCTGACTACATCATATCTGACTTTTCACAACACTACCTCTCAATTTCTTGATTATTGATACCTTTGTGCGGCTCTGCATGATATGAATCTGAATGATCATGTGAAAATTTTGAATTCTCCTCTTCCATACTAAGACTTTCCTAGGCATATACACTCCCCTCTATGGACGTATCGTAGATTGGATTTCCACAAATTTTTGAATAAACACTCCCCTTCCTGGACATATGATGGATGAGATTCCCAATAATATTTTCACAAGTTTGATTATCTATAAAATTCCAATAGTCATGACTCACATCCATGTCATATATGGGGGACTCTTCATCCATGGAATCATGCTCCTACCTATCCATGTCTTCCTTGTATTCATAACAGTCTTCTTCAGAATATTTGGCTTCAAAAATGTTAAAAGGAAAGAAACTTTCCAAACCTTCATCAACATGTGGAGAACAAGGTCTAGTGTCATCACACATGATACTGATCTTATCATTAGTTTCTTTATAAGATTCTATAATGGTTTCTTCTTGAGGTAAATCTAGAGAAAAAAGTGATCGTTATCAATCAAATAAGCATGAGAACACTCCAAATTTTCAATAATTTATGTTATGATATCATGAAAAGGATCTTCAATATTATCCTCAATCAAGGAAACTTTATGGACATTTTCAATGGGATCACTTGGGATGTGTTGCTCAATGGGTTCCTCTAGCTTTGCCGAATCTTTATTATTTTCTGTTAAAGTTATATGAGGATGGTTTTCAGCAATGTCTCCAAATAAGGGTTCTTCAAGAAACTCTTCAACTTGATTGTCATGGATGTTCCTATCTTCAGAATCTTGCTGAGTATCGAGAGATACCTCATATTCTTTAATAATTTCTTCATGAAACTCTTCAAATTGATTGTCATGGATGTTCCTATCTTCAAAATCTTGCTGAGTATCGAGAGATACCTCATATTCTTTAATAAGCCGCTGAATTTCTTCCTTTCTTAAATAACTTAGAGGGACTTCCACACATTTGACATTGTCTATGACAACACGAGGAATTTATTTGATGGGAGTATCATGGATCTCCTCTTCACTTAAATGTTCAAGAAGTGATTCCAAGTCTTCAATACTTTGTATCGTGGAAAAAGGTCCATCATACGTTTCGATGTGATACTCCGTCCCAGATAGGTAGAAGGTAAATATCTTTTCAAGGAACTTTTTCAAACCATTCATACTACCCCTACCATCATGCCAATGCTCTAAACACATCCAAAGGAAGCTTGGAAATGAGGTTATACATTTATTAGGAAGGTCCTGATAGAACCAGCAAAAGACCTCACCCTGAAAATTACTAGCAAACATTTCCATCATATTGTCTTCATAAAGCACATTGGAGTCAACCATCAATTGAAGGAAAGATTTGACATGCTAGATGGCCAAATCACCTCAATTTCCATGAAATACTGGAAGCCATTTATATACATCCCCCACACCATGACCAAAGTTAGGAAAACCCAGGATGTTTGAGAAATCGATAGGCTGAAAAATTCTGGCTATCTGGGCACCACAATTCTCCCTTAATTCATCCATATCAAAAATTAATAGTATGCATTTGATATAACCATTAAACCTTGTACTAAATATTTGGAGTTGTCAAGTGATGAGATTTAAAGGTTTTAATATGTCACATGGGCTCATCTACATACAAAAAAACTTCACAAGTTTAGGAGATAACAGGGTTTTATCCTTTCAATGGAGTCGCCATGTGAAAAACTAAGCATTTATAAAACTTTCACAAAAATTATTTTTTGCTTTTCTTTGTAAAAATAAAAACTGAAAAAAGTCAGTGGAGTTGCCAGATGAAAATTAAATATCTACTCTAAGCATTCATCAAACAAAGAAAAAACAAAAAGGAAGAAAAAAATAAGTCATACTCTGGGAATAAAAAGATTTATCCCCTGCAACGACACCAAAAAATGTTTCCGCCTTTCACACACCTAGGGGGGAACGTAGCAGAAATGTTCAAGCCACTCATTGTGTCCTTGGGGGAAAGTCTTGAGTCAAGGCTGTCACCTTGTTCTTGACTCCTCCACTTAGGAAAACTCCTAATGAAGCCAAAGGGGGTAGACCCTACGAGTTACTAAGGCTGGTTACTTAGATGATGATGGTATTAAATGAGTAAGTTTTTTAGGAATTTTGACAAATGAATTCGACACAAGATATTTGCAATATTTGTTATACCACAACGGCATAGAAATCAAAACTTGATAAGTAGTAATGCAAAAAAATATGATAATATCAAGTAGATCAGTGCCAATAATGGAGTCCATGAATGAGATTTCCATTGAAATACAAATGGGTGTTTGTTGGAGGATCTAGTTGGTGAGCCGACTAGTTGAATAGCTGACTGATTAGGAGATCAGGTTGGCTGCATAAGGTCATGTCGGTTGACTGAACCGACATGTAGTTATATGTAATTGTTTGTAAATCATATATATTAGGCTGTTGAGCCAGATGATAACTCGGTTTAGTTTTGTGTATGTATGGGCCCTCATGATATAATATAATCTATTATTCTATACCTATGTTCTTGTGTCTTGTGTCTATTATGTCTGTATGATTCAATGTATATTATTGGTAAACCTCTATGATCTATGAGATTACAACATTGGTTCCATTGCTGGTAGTACATATCTGAGATGACTTTAAGCAGATGATATTAGAACAGGAGATTAAGAACTGGTGGGAGTGTAAGATAGCAAATTATTTGTAGAATTATGTGAGGATAAACATATTAACCACTGCTTAGGAGAAGGAGAAATTCTTCACTGAAACTCATGAGAACTTCTCTTAATCGGTACCCTAGCTTTTGAAAAAACTTTTGGATGAAAAAGTCAAAACCAACTAAGGACCAAGAGCTACTAGAGAAACTGATTCGAGGATGATGAACAAACCTGTCGGAGTGGTTTGAAAAGATCACAAATGAATTCAGCGAGGAGCAAGCCATTGAAGAAATAACTTTGGTAGAAACTATTCAGAAAAAATTCTATACAGACCATACTGAGCAGTTCTTGTGCTCCCTACCGACCCTACTATTCAAATTCTTGATATAAAAAGGAGTGGGTCATATTGTAGAACCTTGTCTGTCATTGCATGAACAACCACCAAATTCTAACTGGGTGGAGAAACAGAAAAAATGAGAGAAATTCATTGGAAAAAGGGAGTGGGAGTACTTCCTAAGCAAGTAAACAGAACTATCCAAGCTTTCTAAAGCATCAGGTAGGATATGGGGGGGTATTTGGTTATATGTCAGGGTAAAGTGAAGAGGATTCTAGCCGACTAATAGGAGGTACCATCACCAGCAATGAAAATTCAACCTAAAAAGGAAATCGAACGAACAGTGACACACAAAGGTACGACGGATTTACAGAAAGTAGAGAGAGAGAAGAGGCTAAAAAGAAGGGAATAAAGAAGAGAACGAGCTATAGCACTGCAAAGAGGAATGGATACTATTGGTCTCCTATTTTGACTATCCACTACAACATTTTCTAGCTTAAGTCTTATGAAACCACATAATAATCAGTTTTATTAGTGTTGATTTGTACATGGTCATGCCTTTATGGAGATCAATGTTGATAGGTTTTGGTAAGTGACTTTTAAATGCTTATTCATTATTTTGATTAGTTTTTATGCATATAATAGGGACTTTTAGTTTCATTCAATGCTAGGTCGAGTAATAAGCCTTTGTTCTTTCTTTTCTATGCAGGGATCTTTTTGTTACATGACTCAACGTTTGTCTCGGCGCTCCAAGGAAGATTTATGCTAGCTGAACCAGTGATTTGGGGGATTCGATCCACAGTGGGGGAATTTCTCTTAGATTCACCTCACCTTTTAGCTGCCTATGAAGATTGCTCAGGTGCTATTTCATGGATGTCCTTCGATTGAGGAGCTGTTGTTTTTCCATCTTTAGCAGCATGTGGATTTCAGGGGATTTGAACTTCCATCTTTGGTTCAGATATGCCGAGATAGCTGTAGGATTATTAGATGGATCGATCCTTGTTTCAAGGACGATTTTACATTGTATTTTCAGTATAAAATGACTCTTGAAACCCTAAGTAAGGGAGGATACTTAGAGAATACTGTAAACTCTTTTTTATCAATATATCCAGTATTTATCTTCTTTTAAAGTTGTGATTTCATACTGGAAGGCGTTGAGGGTAGGGCCCCCTTCAACACCAATCCTTGGTATTTTAGTATTGTGCAGCAGTAGAGTAACGTTTTCTTCTTTTGACACTGTTTTCTGGAATATTAATGGTTTTGCTCATCTATGAATTGAAATACAATGCATGTCTGTAGATCATTAGTTAATCTCATTTGCATTTGATCTAGCGCAAAGAATAGATTCAGGAGTGGTTTATATTTAAAATTCCCTTTGGTTTTCAGTATGGGTTGCTTATTAATGATTACGGCAATGATAAACTGTGTGATAACTTTGATCTAATTTATTATAGAATTGATTAAATGAGATTGAGAATAGATTGAAATTTGACCTTTCCTTTACTACCAGCATTGTAGTGATCACTGAATGATTATAAGATTGGTTTAGAATCCTTTTGTTCATCGAATTTGCAAGGCTGTAGGGTGCTTTTATTAAGTTGTGTGAATTTGAACAGCATTTGCAGTATTTGTAAAGTTAGCAGAGGATTTACGACTTTAGTCCACAGAGTATCTAGGGTTTGTTAAATAGTCTTTTGAGTGGGTGATTAAATAGAAGCTGAAGTTATGCTGTTTGTTATTGAATGAAGTTTGGAAAAGAGTCCTAGTCTATAAAACTGTTTCCTAGAATCAACATTAGTTTCATAGTATATATATATATAGACAAGAACAAGTGCACGTTCCTTGAACAACTCTAATATTTATTGGTGAACATTATCTGAATAATCTTGGCATTCTCTTGTGTGCATTTANATATATATATATAGACAAGAACAAGTGCACGTTCCTTGAACAACTCTAATATTTATTGGTGAACATTATCTGAATAATCTTGGCATTCTCTTGTGTGCATTTATATGCACAAAACACAAGCAGAGTATATTTAGATAACAACAGCAAGCCAAGCTTTCTTTTGATAGGTTGTGTATTGACAATTTAGAGTTAAGAGGTCATAGGTTTTAATTCAACAATCATTTGAGGAGTGTTTGTGTGGATTTAAGCATTAGACTTGGTAGGGTTAATGATTGGAGTTTAGATATAATACAAGGTTGTTGAGATAGACTGAGAATACTCATTTGATAGGTAAATTCTTTTCTTAGCAGGTTGATTGTTTTGAAAAGTAAACCATAGTTACTGTAGCTTAAGATTGCTGTAGAGATTGTAGATTATTTTGGAAGGTTGCTGTAGTTTAGTATTGTTTTGAAATATTGTTGTAGTTAGTATTTCTTTGGAAGATTAGGATTGCTTTGAAGATTACTGTAGTTTCATATTGCTATAGGTTGCTGTAGGTTATATTGAGTTTGACAGTTAGCAAATTGATTTCCTTTTCTTTATGACAGCCCTACGAGTCCTTAGCATAGATCATCCAGGACAACAATAGTTTCATCTATTTCATTTTCAGTTGAAAGTAGACTAGAATTCCTTTAACTTGCTATCAGTATGAGCATAGAAACTACCTTGCCTGCACATATAGTGTAGTAGCTCGAAGTTTACGTCCTTCGGTCGATAATTAAATAAAGGTGAATTAAACAATATTAATTTTAACCAACATTTTTGGCACTGTTGCTGGGGAGTTTCTCCAAGGTAAGCTGGTATTTTGCTCATTTTCTGTGAATTTGTTGACTGAGAAGTTCAGGCAGATAGGATTCCTTTACAGTACACAACAAGGTGGAGGGGAAACA
>LPNX010622913.1:150970-199858 GCA_001517045.1 Pseudotsuga menziesii
GGATGCATAAAAGTTAAAACTATTTCCAGCCACCCTTAAGGATTCTGCACTTAGATGGTTCATGAGCCTGGGGGAATCCACCATCCGAACTTGGGAAGAGATGAAGACTGCTTTCCTCAGAAAATACCGAGACTACTGTGGACCTAGAGACTCCCAGAATGATATCTTTAAGATGCAATAGCATGAAGAAGAGAGTCTTGAGGACTTCCTAGAACGATTCTGTTTTGTGTTGCAGAAATCTAAGTATAATACCTTATAGGAGGATGTAGTCAGAAACCTTTTTCTGAAAGGGATTCTGGATGAATATGTGGAAATCCTCAACTTGATGGCCTCAGGTGATGTATCTCATAAATCCTTTGAGGATATTACTGAACTATGCAGAAAATATTCTAGGAGTAGAGCCAAAGCCAGAAAAAGCACAAGGGAAGCTCCTTCCCGCATTTCTAGGACAGCAGGAACTAGTGGGATTACAAGAGTTGAATTGGGGAACCTGTTAGAAAATTTCAAAACTGACATTTTAGGCACCTTGAGTTCCCAATTTGATGCATTAAAAACAAAGAAATGGCAAGAGGAAGAGGACATAGCAGCATTACACATATTCTGCCCCAAATGCAGAAAAAGACACCCTTTAAAAGAGTGCCCTCTTAATACCATTGCAGTCTGTGCTCTTTGCTCTGATAAACACCCAACTGACAATTGCCCTTCTTTACCAGAGCTGAAAGCTTTTTATAAGCTTAATGCTGAGCCTATGGATCCATCATATGCATCAAGAAGGCCTTGGCAGCCTAGACCTCAAAACATGTACCTAGAACCTATTTTTCCAAACCCTGCATATTACTATCCCATGCAGCAATCTCAGCAGCCATGGAGTCCACAAATGTGACAGAATTGGCCTTCTCATCATACCCAGACCCAACCATGGCAGCAAGGCTGGCGAGGACAGTCATATGGGGGACCACAAGGACATCCCTATGGAGGAACCCAATCATCAAACCCTCCTAGTTACTGTCCAATGCCCCCAAATATGCAGCAGCTATTACCAGGATTTACACCACCTGCACTTCCTCCTATACCCCCAGTTCCACAACAATATCAAAATCCAAACCCACCTAGACCCACGTTGTTTCCATCCCAACCTATCCCAAACCCTAATAACAGACCTTCCCAGCCTCTTCATAATGCTGAAATTCAAATGGCCCCAACTTACGTAATCCATTCAACTCCTTTACAGGAAATACAATTGAGGTCTGGGAAGACATTAAATAAAACCCCTCCAGCAGTGATTATTCATGAAGAGACTAGAGAAGAAAATGATGAAAAAGATATTACATAGGAAGAAGAAGTGCAGATTGCCTCAGAGAACACTCAAGTCCTTGGAACTCATTCCCAATCATCTGCTCATCCACAAGTGAATAACAACCCCACTTACCCGGAGAGGTTATTAATAGAGAGGCCTGTGGTTTGTCCACAGTTTGATTTGGAAAATGAGTTGAAAAATGTTTGTATCAAGATTCCATTACTTCAGGCTATTAGAGATGTCCCTATATATTCAAAACTGGTAAGGGAACTGTGCTTAAAGAAACCTGGTCGAAAACAGAAAGACCCACCCACAATACATGTTTTAGGCCAGCTGTCCAACTACATTTCAGACTGTTCCTTACCTCCAAAATTTGCAAATCCTGGGAACCCAGTGGTGACCATTTGCATTAATGAGATTCCAATAGGAAACACTCTAGTTGACCTGGGGGCTGCCATTAATGTCATGTCTATGACCACCATGCAGAGACTTCAGTTACATAATCTCCTCAGAACTACTCCTACTATTTTGGAGTTGGCTGATAGGAGCACAGTCAAACCTGTGGGGTCCTTAGATGACATTACTGTCACAGTAGCTTCATGGGAGTATCCAGTGGATTTTTTGGTACTCCAAACCAAACATCCAATGGGGGAACATCATGTTATATTAGGCAAGCCCTGTTTAGCCACGGCCAATGCCTTTATAGGTTGTAGAGAAGGCATTTTAACTATATCTAATGGCACCTCTCTACAGAATATTATTATTTATCCCCCAGCACAGCCTGTAGCAGAAAAAATGCTATGGCTAGAGAGTCCTTACGGGGATGAGGACGTGGAACAACCCTTACTGTCCATTAGTCAAACTAGGGGGCTGGAAGACCAGACTGAGGATGATATCCTAGAACAATTTGTCTCATCCACTCCTAGTATTGAGTTCCCCCAGTCCTTCTCTGCCTTAGACAATGTTTTCACAAATGATTTTCAAGAAGAGTACTACCCTTCAGCCACCTCATCATCAATAGTTTTATTCATAGATGAGAAGGTTGGAGCCTCAACTATACCAATAGAGATTGGTCCAGGAAGGTCTTTGTTTATCAATGCAAATCTGCCTCAAGACCAGCAAAATCAGTTAGTCAATTTACTTAAAGCACAATCTGGGGAATTCGCTTGGATCTATACAGACATGAAAGGAATTCACCCTGATACATGCATTCGTCACATCTATACACAGGAAAATATTAGACCAGTAAGGTAGCCACAGAGAAGAATGAATCCTGCACTTAAAGACATTGTGAAGGATGAATTACAAAAATTACTGGATGCAGATTTCATCTATCCCATTTCTGATAGAAAATGGGTATCTCCATTGGTGATTGTCCCGAAGAAGGGAGGTAAGTGGAGAATATGTGTTGATTTTTGTGAATTAAACAAAGAAAATCTCAGAGACTACTTCCTCTTCCTTTCATAGATTAAGTTTTGGATACCTTGTTAGGAAAACAATATTTTTCTTTTCTGGATGGATACAGTGGGTATAACCAGATAAGAATAGCTCCAGAGGACCAAGAAAAAACCACTTTCACCTGCCCATGGGGAACTTATGCTTACAAGGTACTACCATTTGGACTGTGTAACACTCTTGCCACTTTCCAGAGGGAAATGTTAGGTATTCTGGCTGATTTAGTTCATGACTGTGTGGAAATATATATTGATGACTTTACGGTCTATGGCAATGATTTCAAGGAAGCCTTAGATAACCTGGAGAAAGTTTTAATTAGGCGCCAAGAAACAAATCTTGCTTTAAGTCATGAAAAGTGTAAGATGATGTTAACTGAGGGTATTGTTTTAGGGCACCACATTTCATCTGAAGGTATTAAGGTAGACCTAGCAAAAATTGAAATCATTACTAGTCTAACTCCACCAGCTACACAAAAAGAAGTCAGAAGTTTTCTAGGACATGCGGGGTACTATCGTAGGTTTATTGCTAATTTTACGAAGATAGAAGCCCCACTGTTCAAGTTATTAGTCAAAGACAGTGGTTTTTGCTGGGATCAACACTGTCAGTCAGCCTTTGACACCTTAAAGTCAAAATTGTCTTCAACACCAGTTCTGCGGGGGCCAAATTGGTCTTTGCCTTTCCACATACAAACTGATGCTTTAGACACTGCTTTAGGGGAGTACTGGGATAGAAAGAAAACCAGTCTTACTATGCCATTTATTTCATTAGTAAAAAATTGACACCTGCAGAACTAAACTATACAGTAACTGAAAAAGAGTTTCTAGCAGTGGTCCATGCCATCAATAAATTCCGGCATTATATTACTGGTTATGATGTATTTGTTCATACTGATCATTCTGCTATTAAATTTTTAATGAATAAACCTATTACTAGTGGCAGAATTACTAGATGGTTTCTTTTGCTACAGGAATTTAACATTACCATAGTTGACAAACCCAGGAAGGAAAATCTGGTTGCATATTTCCTCTCCAGATTGACTCATGCTGATGATAATGTTCCTGTAGATGATACATTCCCTGATGAACATTTATTTGCTGTTTCTATTAAAACACCATGGTTTGCAGATATAGCCAATTATTTGGTTACAGGGAAACTACCTGCTCATCTGTCATCCTATGAAAAATGAAGAATCATCCAGCAAAGTGCTAATTACTCATGGGTAGGTAATGACCTCTTTTGAACCGGTCCAGATCTGATTATCAGGAGGTGTGTGAGGGAGGATGAGATGTATGAAATCCTTCAAGCCTATCATGATGGGCCCTGTGGAGTCCATTTCTCAGACAAGCTGACAACATATAAGGTGTTACATCAAGGGTATTATTGGCCTGCACTTTTTAAAGATGCTGAAAAATATGTACAGGGCTGTGACAACTGTCAAAGAATGGGGAGACCGAGTGCTGCTGATCAAATGCCTTTACAAGCCCAGGTACAAATTGAACCTTTTGAGAAATGGGGATTAGACTTTGTTGGGCCAATATCACCAATGTCAAGGAAAAAGAGATACATTTTAGTCTGCACTGACTATGTGACTAAGTGGGTTGAGGCAAAAGCTCTATTGAGGGCCACTGAGAAATCAGCCATCGAATTTATTTACAAAGAAATTTTTACTTGCTTTGGCATTCCTCATGAAATTGTGATTGACAATGGAGCACAGTTTGTCTTTAAATCAATGAAAGCACTTACAGAACAATATGGGATTAAGCACTGTAAATCTTCTCCTTACCACCCCCAAGCAAATGGGAAAGTGGAGTCAAAAAATAAGGTGTTAGAATCCATTTTAACTAAGACTGTACAGCTGCATCACAAAGACTAGGCAGACAGGTTACCAGAGGCACTGTGGGCTTACAGGACCACGTGGAGAAATACTATAGGGTATACCCCATATCAGCTTGTTTATGGGAAACAGGTTCTGCTTCCTATAGAATTTCAGGTGAATACTTTTCGTACTGCTGCACAATTGAACCTGAATTTAGATGAAGCTCAGGAGCAGAGGCTGATGCAATTAAACGAGCTTGATGAAGTCAGATAGGAGGCTGTCCAACGAACTGTTTTAATACAGAATCAGCGGACCAAGTGGCATGATAAATTTTTGAAGAAGAATACTTTTGAGGAAGGTGATTGGGCACTGTTGTTTGACTCACGGTTCAAACATTTCAAAGGTAAGCTTACCACCAGATGGATGGGACCATATGAAATCGTGACTGTTTTTGATAATGGTTCTGTCAAAATAAAGACAATTGATGAAGAACAAACTACCTTTGTGGTGAATGGACATCGGTTAAAGGTATATCACAAACCTCTTTCTAAGCAAGAGTTCATTCATACCATGAGTCAGCAATCTGGGCTAGAGATGGTAGGTGAAAGAATGACTTCTTCATCTCCCACTTCCTCACAGTAAAATTCAATGAAATTGTTTTTGTATATATGTACAGGGATTTGTTTTATTAGGTTTCTTTTTGAAGGATGCAGATATTCTTTTCAGGCTCAGGATGTTTTGAAAACAACAGGGAAGTCTTTTGTTATTATTTCTATTTTTCAGCCATTGATTGTTTTTGCAAAGGACTGTGTTAATTTGGTAAATTTCTGAGTTGCACTGGTAATTAGAATGTCTGTATCAGGCAAATATATGTGTGCTGTTAGGTTTTTCAGGACTGTCCTTGTTATTCATATGACTACTTATCCACCAGGCATTACCTATATCAGTGCTTTAAGCTTCAAAAAGGGTTTTTGCTTATGAACTTATGGGTTGCTAGGACCATTTGACCCGGTTTCACACTAGATGGAGTGAGGGAATTGTTTTTAGTGACAGCTATGGGCATTAAATTATTTTTACGTCAGGCACCATTTTGGAAAAAGGTATCCAGGGATGGGAAGTCTGGGGGTTATTATCTATTGGCTTCTATAAATCAAATATATATATATACATTTTTTTGCAGCCCTTTATGACTTTTATTTTATATAGTTGCAAAGGTTAGTTGTTCATCTGGGCAAATTCTTACAGGCATGTACAAAGAATACTCTTCCAATTCTGGTACCATCCCACTCCTAGATGGTTTTCAGAGCAGCTCTCCCACTCATCTATGCTTGAGAAAATCATAAACTTTATCTTTAAAGATGAAATTGGGACAAGGGCCTCTAATAGAAAATGGGTGTAAGAGGTTAACCCGCCGGGATACTGAACAGGTCCGCTGGCAGCGGGTACCGACCTGTGGCATGAACAGGAAAACCCATCAGGGTACTGAACAGGCCTGTTCGCAATGGGGCATCTTCCTAGGGAAGAATCTTCTTAGATGTTACAGTTACCCCATCGGAGTACTGAACGGGCTCGCTGGCAGTGGGTTCTGACTCTAATATCTCCTTTAAAAGCCTCATCTATACTTGTCTGTATGAACAATGTACCTATGTAAAGGTAAAAGAGAGGTCATAAGGGTGGTTAAATAAAATTTAATAAACACTTTGAAACAGTCAATTGATAGCCAGTTGATAATTATCTCCAGCTGCTCTAGATTTTGGGTTACCTGATTCTTTTGAAAAAAGGGGTTTATGCCTGATATTTTCTGAATCCTGAACATAGCCGAGAATTTTAGTACTGTTGGTTGCACTACTCAAACTGTCCTGTGTGAAGCTGAGTCAAATTGGAACAGCACCCCATTAGTTTCTATTAGTGCTCCTCTAGTCTTATGGCATATGTCCTGGTGAAAAAGTTCTGTATGAATGACAAGAATGAAGTTTGCATCTACGATTGTTTGAGAATTGTAGTTACATAGGAGTAAGGGTGATTGATTGAAGTCTTCATTCCTAATTGTTTGTTTTGTATTGATTATAAAAATTGATTTCATAACACAGTTTAGTTTACTGTGTAATCAGGTGAAGCAGCAACCTTGCAATGAGGTAATTATGTTACAAAACTGTTGAAGGCCAAGCAAATATTCAATCCATTCTACTTGTATTTTTAACTCATATGAGTAGTGTATTTTGGGAAAGTTAATTGTCTTAATGTCACTGCTCTGAGTATATTTGTTTTGATAGCACTGCAGCTGTTAAAACTGTTGGTAATTATGATTCCTTCAACATATGCTGGTACTTATTGTTTATACTTATCAGCCTGAAAATATCTCTGTATTTTAAATTTGCTGAAGTACTGGATTGAGTGCTGGATGAAGTGCCGGAATAAAAAATTTGAAAATTGACATGTTACATGGAAAAGGTAAGAAACGCTGATAAAGGTAATGCACGTGGCATGTTTGGGTAAGTCTTAATTGCTATATATTCAGGATTATGGTTATTACCAATTGCTTTTGTTTATAATGCAACGTTTGGTGAACTATGGGATTACCATCATAACCTCGGCATTTGTTAATTGATACACCAACGTTTATTTAAAACATTTTATGGTGTTAAACTTTGGTAATATTTTATTCCTTATTTTCGATTTGTAATCTTGAATAAAATTTATAACCTTGGTCTAATTCGTAAATACCAAGGAATTTCGGTGCATTAAACATGGATCATTCCCTGCGACGTGGATGGCACGAACCTTGACTCACAATGATGTCCTCACCACGTTTGCTGATTATTACCACCTTTTACCATAACTCTATCAGGCTGTCTCTAGTTTTACCCTTGCCAGTGAAGAGAACCGTTGATGAAGTTTTCCATTGCCTACGAAATTGACTGTCTGATATCTCTGTTAATTTGCTGTTCTTCTCTTTTCCTGTCTGTCACAATGCTTAACCGGCATGAACCTTCAGAATATGAGCAGCTGTTAGCCATACCTGAGTTCGTAGCATGCAAGGAGATGTTTCTCCGAGATGGATGGTATTCATTCTTAACTAATTTATAGGGCCACGACAATGCTGTTTCTTTACAGTTTGATTTGGGTTTTGACGGGCATACAGCCAAAGTCGGGTCCTTGGAGTTTTCAGTGACAGAGGATTCAATTGCATTGGCTACGGGCCTCCCACGCACCGAAGACCGGTAGTTTAAAAATTTTCGGTTACCACGAAAGGAATATGACTGTGTTTTCAAACCTGAGTTTTTAGCTGTCAAGGGTGAAAAGGGATTCTCCAAGCTCTGTATTCGAGATGAATTTCAGAATTCTTTGATGATCATCAATAAGCTGATTACCTGTGAAGGCCGATTTTCCACTTACAAAACCTGTCATTTTCGCCTATTAGCTCACTTCGAGTTCGGTAAGCTTCTGAATTTTCCATTTTATTTTTGGAAGAGTCTGAGTAAAATGGATTCACAAGTTAGGAATAACCGAGAACATCCAACTCACAGTCTTTACCATCATGGACTTATTAAAATGCTCGTTTTAGCTGAATTAAAGAAGCAAGACCGGGTATGGGAACAGTTCGTATATGAGCTATCTAACCCTCATCTTCAATCATCCTTGGGGAATGAATTGGGTGAGCCTTGTATCCCTGATTTAATGGAGAAAGCTTCCTTTGTAAACAATTCTGTTCACCAAAATCATTATCCTCATGAACCAGCTGTTAACAGTTGTAAGAAACCTGCCTCATTACATACTAAGAGGTCTCCAATATCTAAGGAACAGTGTGTTAGCTTTCGGTCTGGGAGGGATAAGGGTCCTGAAAAGTTGTTTGTGTTTCCCAATAGAATATTTACTCGCAGCATGGCTGCTAAAGAGGGGAGAAGGGAATCCAAGGGTAAGGAGCCTGTCCATGTCAAATTGTCATCATCCAATGCTTCCTCTGCTCATGATAACTCTGATTCTCCTGGTTCTCCTCATCCTTCTACAATGTCAAGTCCTATCAGTGAACCTTTGCTGCCAGCCTCCCCTTCAAAATCAAGTCTAAAATCTACCAAGGCATCACTTTCCAAATCAGGTTCAAATTCTGTTAAAACTCATATGTCGGATGCTTTAGGGCAAGGGATTGATTATTTCAGGCAGAAGAATTTTAAACTGACAAAGAAGTTGCAAGAGTATGTGAGATTGGATCTGTTCGTCAAGCAGGAAAATTCCATTTTAAAGGCTAAGGTAGCTTCTTTACAAACTTTGGTTGATGAGGTTACAGGGACAAATCGCAGTCTTCAGAAATAGTTAAAGAAGAAAGATAAACAGTTTGAACAATTGGTTAGTGTACAGCAACAAATTGCCCCGCCTCCTCCTCAGGTTCAAGTCCTATTTAATACCTCAGCCTCAGTTTCTGGAGTTGGATCCAAGGATTGATCATTTACTTTGAGTTTCAAATTTTGTTTGTATGAGACTTTCTTACATAGGGACCTGCAAGATCTTCGGTTTGGGGGAGATGTTGGTCTCCTATTTTGACTGTCCACTACAACATTTTCTATCTTAAGTCTTATGAAACCACATAATAATCAGTTTTATTAGTGTTGATTTGTACATGGTCGTGCCTTTATGGAGATCAATGTTGATAGGTTTTGGTAAGTGATTTTTAAATGCTTATTCATTATTTTGATTAGTTTTTATGCATATAATAGGGACTTTTAGTTTCCTTCAATGCTAGGTCGAGTAATAAGCCTTTGTTCTTTCTTTTCTATGCAGGGATCTTTTTGTTACATGACTCAACATTTGTCTCGTCGCTCCAAGGAAGATTTATGCTAGCTGAACCAGGGATTTGGGGGATTCGATCCATAGTGGGGGCGTTTCTCTTAGATTCACCTCACCTTTTAGCTGCCTATGAAGATTTCTCAGGTGCTATTTCGTGGATGTCCTTCGATTGAGGAGCTGTTGTTTTTCCATCTTTAGTAGCATGTGGATTTCAGGGGATTTGAACTTCCATCTTTGGTTCAGATATGCTGAGATAGCTGTAGGATTATTAGCTGGATCGATCCTTATTTCAAGGATGATTTTACTTTGTATTTTCAGTATAAAATGACTCTTGAAACCCTAAGTAAGGGAGGATACTCAGAGAAGACTGTAAACTCTATTTTATCAATATATCCAGTACTTATCTTCTTTTAAAGTTGTGATTTCAAACTGGAAGGCGTTGAGGGTAGGGCCCCCTTCAACACCAATCCTTGGTATTTTAGTATTGTGCAGTAGTAGAGTAATGTTTTCTTCTTTTAACACTGTTTTCTGGAATATTAATGGTTTTGCTCATCTATGAATTGAAATAGAATGCATGTCTGCAGATCATTAGTTAATCTCATTTGCATTTGATCTAGCACAAAGAATAGATTCAAGAGTGGTTTATATTTAAAATTCCCTTTGGTTTTCAGTATGGGTTGCTTATTAATGATTACGGCAATGATAAACTATGTGATAACTTTGATCTAATTTATTATAGAATCGATTTAATGAGATTGAGAATAGATTGAAATTTCACCTTTCCTTTACTGCCAGCATTGTAGTGATCACTGAATGATTACAAGATTGGTTTAGAATCCTTTTGTTCATCGAATTTGCAAGGTTGTAGGGTGCTTTTATTAAGTTATGTGAATTTGAACAGCATTTGCAGTATTTGTAAAGTTAGCAGAGGATTTACGACTTTAGTCCACAGAGTATCTAGGGTTTGTTAAATAGTCTTTTGAGTGGGTGATTAAATAGAAGCTGAAGTTATGTTGTTTGTTATTGAATGAAGTTTGGAAAAGAGTCCTAGTCTATAAAACTGTTTCCTAGAATCAACATTAGTTTCATAGTATATATATATATATATATATATATATATATATATATATATAGACAAGAACAAGTGCACATTCCCTGAACAGCTCTAATATTTATTGGTGAACATTATCTGAATAATCTCGGCATCTCTTATGTACATTTATATGCACAAAACACAAGCAAAGTATATTTAGATAACAACAGCAAGCTAATCTTTCTTTTGATAGGCTGTGTATTGACAATTTAGAGTTAAGAGGTCATAGGTTTTAATTCAACAATCATTTGAGGAGTGTTTGTGTGGATTTAAGCATTAGACTTGGTAGGGTTAATGATTGGAGTTTAGATATAATACAAGGTTGTTGAGATAGACTGAGCATACTCATTTGATAGGTAAATTCTTTTCTTAGCAGGTTGTTTGTTTTGAAAAGTAAACCATAGTTACTGTAGCTTAAGATTGCTGTAGAGATTGTAGATTATTTTGGAAGGTTGTTGTAGTTTAGTATTGTTTTGAAATATTGCTGTAGTTAGTATTTCTTTGGAAGATTAGGATTGCTTTGAAGATTACTGTAGTTTCATATTGCTATAGGTTGCTGTAGGTTATAGTGAGTTTGACAGTTAGCAAATTGATTTCCTTTTCTTTATGACAGCCCTAAGAGTCCTTAGCATAGATCATCTAGGACAGTAATAGTTTCATCTATTTCATCTTCATTTGAAAGTAGACTAGAATTCCTTTAAGTTGCTATCAGTATGAGCATAAAAACTATATTTCCTGCACATATAGTGTAGCAGCTTGAAGTTTACTTCCTCCGATCGATAATTAAATCAAAGTGAATTAAACAATATTAATTTTAACCAACAAATACTAGGTTGACAGGCTAGGAAAGAAATCTACCAGAGTTGGGTCATGACCGATAGGAAGAAGGCGTGGATGAAGAAGCATCACCCATGGAAGAAGACTTGTGGATAGAGCAGGGTGAAGTTCTCCAAATAAAAGTTCCCAAAGAGATAAGACCTCTGTCTCCAACGAATCTAAGTACCAGGATACAAACCATTGTCGAAGAAGACCTAAGACTAAGATATGGTCAGTATGGTATATGGAGCCAACTAGACGACGAGGTAAATGATGATAATCATCTAGTGATCTGTTGACAGGAGGAAGGAAACTGGGTCACACTTTATGCATAACCTTCCAACCAAAGTATCCACTTACTTTAATCGACACATGAAGGAGCACCCCCCTTGCCAAACACAACTTTGGAAAATGTAGAATAGTCGGACCTATAGACAAATCAGTGTAGTTGGACATCGACAAGAGAAGTCGACCCGAACCGACTACTTGTTGAAGAATAAATGACAAACAAAATGACCGACAAGAATGAAAGTTCCATCGAAAACAACTATGCACAACTAGAGAAGAAACACATCCCACTATTCCCACCACCATCCCCACCATCGCCACCTCCTGGAGGAGATAGCGACATCGAATCTGACATGGGTCACGGATCAGCACATATCCCTCTATACGAGGGTGATGAATATCCTATATGAAATTGGTTCATCTCTGAGTCAACATGGGAGGCAAATTAGGTTACGGCTGAAGATCGATAGATGGCACAGTTTGCTGGTGCATTGAGGAAAAGAGCACTAACATGGTACATTACATATATCAAGAGAACTCCCCAAGCATCTAAGAAATTAAAGCATAATTCTTGTCTTTATTTAAAACTCCAGACGCAAAACATTCGGCAGCCAAAAAGTTGAAAACAACATCTCAAAAGCCAGGAGAGTCTGTCTGAGAATATGACAAATGTTGGAAAGACCTCCTTATCCAACTGGATTATGTAATCGATGAACAACTATTAATTCAGTGGTTCCTTGCAGGTCTATCATAGAAAATTCAGTAGCACATGAGCTTGGAGACGTTTAAAATGTATGAAGTGTTAAATTTTCATATGCTTAGCTAAGACATTAGTATTTCATTTCATTTTTCATAACAAAAGCATATAAATGGGATCACTAAAAGATAGACAAGTACAACCATACAAAAGGAACACAAATATTTATCCTGGGAAAACCCTAAAGGGAAAAACCCAGCAAAAGCTTCCTCAATATAGATGCCCCAAAAAGATAAAAGATAAAACCAGCAAGGAGATCAAAGCCTAATCCTCCTCCTTCTCTAGCTACTTCTCTTCTCCACTAATGTGCTACACAAGTGAGACTGTGTGTCTCAAATGAGGAGCACCACACCTCTATTTATATTCATCCATTCACTTGAATTAACTCATTCGACATGTAGGCTCGAGTTAATCATGTAGGCTTGAGTTACACATGTACACTCAAGTAACCACATTGGGGTGCTAATGACCCACCTTTACAATTAGAGGGGACAACCTCATGAATCTTATTAGTTCTTCCAATTAGAAGCATTGGGGTACAAGATAATACAAGTGGTTCTCCCGGTAGGACCATCGGGGACCACAAAAGATACATATAGAATATTCTTCAAAGTTACAATATTTCAACACTACCCCTTAACGAGAAGGGTATTCTACAACAACATCAACAACAATAATAGTAGGAGAGAGATAGAGGACATCATCAACATCATCAGGGTGATACATCTATAAATCATTGGAATCTTTTCAACATCATGTAGTCTTCATCTTCAATCTTTAGTCTTCGGCATCATCAGTACTTTGACTGCTTTGATCAGCAACATCTTCTTCATCACTTTGACCCTTTCGATTAGCAACATCATCTTCAACACTTTGACCTTTCGATCAACAACATCTTCTTCATCACTTTGGCCTTTTGATTAGCAACAACATCATCATCATACTCTGATCTTTTGATTAGAAAAATCATCATGAAAACATCATGAAAACATCAACATCATCATCATCAAAATATCAGCATCAAAATATCATCATCATCACATTCTAATCTTTCAATCAGAATCATCATTATCATCAGCCTTTGATCTTTCGATCAGAAACATCATCAACCGAACATCATCATACTCTAACATCAACTCATCATCATATTCTGATCTTCCGATCAGTATGTCATCATCATCATACTTTGATAATATGGCATCATCATCATCAAGATCTCATCATCATCACATTCTGATCTTTCGATTAGAAACATCATCATCATCATCACATTTTGATCTTTCAATAAGAAAACATCATCATTAGCAGCAACATCATAATCATAAGCAACTTCTGATCTTCCGATTAGAAAACATCATCATCATCATATTCTGATCTTTCGATCAGAGAACATCATCATCAACAACTTCTGATCTTTCGATCAAAGAAACATCATCATCATTAGCAACATCATCATCATCATATTCTAATATTTCAATCAGTAGGTCATCATCATCATAAAACATCAACATCATCAAAACATCAACATGATCCTTCCTTTCAGAATTACAGGATTTAGGTCTTTACGGAGTTACCAATGATCCTTCCTTTCAGAATTACGGGATTTAGGTCTTTACGGAGTTACTAATGATCCTTCCTTTTGGAATTATGGGATTTAGGTCTTTACGGAGTTACTAACGATCCTTCCTTTCAGAATTACGGGATCAACACATTTGTGGAACTTAGACAATCCTTCCTATTGCAATTATGGGATCAACACATCTGTGGAACTCAGACAATCCTTCCTATTGGAATTACGAGATCAATTCAATGATCCTTCCTTTTGGAATTACGGGATCAACATAGATGTGGAACTCAGACAATCCTTCCTATTGGAATTACGGGATCAACACATCTGTGGAACTCAGACAATCCTTCCTATTGGAATTACGGGATCAATTCAATGATCCTTCCTTTTGGAATTACAGGATTTAGGTCTTTACAGAGTTACTAACGATCCTTCCTTTCGGAATTACAGGATCAACACATATGTGGAACTCAGACAATCCATCCTCTAGCAATTATGGGATCAACACATGTTCTCGAGTACCGAAGTCACCAGATCCATTTTGAACTGAAGTTCAAGGATGATATAATCCTACCACATTCGCGGGGACCGAGATCTCCGGATACATTTTGAATCGGGGTTCAGGGATGATGCAATCCACCACTTTCACGAGGGTTGAAACCTCTGGATACATTTTGAACCGAGGTTTAGGGATGATACAATCCATCACTTTCACGGGGGCTAATACCTCCGGATACATTTTGAACCGAAGTTTAGGGATGATGCAATCCTACCACTTTCACGGGGGCCGAGACCTCCGGATACATTTTGAACCGAGGTTCAGGGATGATGCAATCCACCACTTTCACAGGGGTTGAGACCTCTGGATACATTTTGAACTAAAGTTCAGGGATGATACAATCCCACCACATTCACGAAGACTGAAGTCACCGGATCTATTTTGGACAGATGTCCTAGGATGATACAATCCCTCTTCATTCTCGAGGACTGAGGTCACTGGATCACTTTTGGATAGATGTCCTGGGATGATACAATCCCTCTTCATTCTCCAGGACCAAGGTCTCTGGATCACTTTAGGGAAAGTTCCCAGGGATGATACAATCCCACTACAACATCACTACTCCCCCTTTCGAGGAAGGTATTTTCGAACAACACCAAGCTTGTCTCGAAAGTGTTCAAACTTTACTCGAGACAGAGGCTTCATCAGTACATCATCATTCAAACCATCATCATCTACATCTTCAGTATAGAAATACGAAATCATCATTAGCTGCATCTACAGTATGTAAATATTGAAACATCATCTATGTCTTTAGTATGGGAATACTGAAACATAATCATCTACATCTTATCTCCTATGTAGAAATACCAAATTTTTATGTGTTATAATCAGAACACAGGGTTCTCTGTCATCACAAATATGGTTATCACATACAATCATTGTAGTATCCATCTTTAGGTCAAAGAGACCTGATATCATCTTCTGAAGCCATATGACTTCACAACTTAGCAGAGCGATCTGCTATGTATTTTGCTTCAGCTGTGCTACGAGAAACACTGGACTGTTTCCTGCTAAACCATGAACTCATAGCAGACCCCAAACAAAAGCATCTACCTAATGTGCTTTTCCTATCTGAGATACTTCCATCCCAATCTGCATCTGTGTAGCCATACAATCTATACTCATGGCTACCATCATAGTATAGACCAAATTCTATAGTCCCTTTCAGATATCTCATCACATGTTTTGCGGTTACTAGGTGAACCCGTCTTGGTTGAACAATATTGTGACTTAAGGTGTTCACATCAAAACAAATGTCTGGTCTAGAATTTGTTCAGTACATTAATGACCCAATGATCTGTCTGTAATGAGTCACATCCACTAACTCTAATGAGTCATCAGCTAACAACTTCAAGTTGGATTCCATGGGTGTGGCCATGGATTTGCATTCCAACATATTGGATCTCTTCAATATCTCTACCGCATACTTTCCTTGGTTGAGAAATATTTCTTCTGAATTTTGTCATATTTCCAGACCTAGGAAATAGTGCATTAGCCCAAGGTCTTTCATCTCAAATTCTTCTGCTAGTTTCTTCTTTCATTCCATGATCTGTTTCTCCTTCCCTGTCAAGAATAAGTCATCCACATATAATAACAGGATGACAAGTTAATCTTCTACAACCTTGAGATAAAGGTTAGGATCAAATTTACTCTTGGTAAAGCCCATAATTGACAGGAAATTGTCTATCCTTCCATACCAAGTTTTGGGAGCTTGCTTCATGCCATAGAGGGCCTTCTTCAACTTACATATATGAGTCCATCTGTCTTCAACTTCAAATCCTTTCAATGTAAAACTCTTCCCCAATCATACCATTAAGGAAGGATTGTCTTTACTTCATCATGGAAGCAACTACCATCATAGTTTTGAAGGAAGTGTACCTTGCTTCCTGGAGTAAGTGTCTCTTTAGAATTAATTCCCTCTTTCTTATAGAAACCTCTAGCCATAAGTCTTTCCTTACTTCTATCAGCGACATATTTTATCTTGCAAATCCATTTGTAACATACCACATTCTTGCTTTCTAGTTTGAGTATTATATCCCAAACATCATTCTAGTATTATTTTATCATAACATCTTCCATCAGTTCATCTTGTCATATCATCAACATATCCTAGTCTTCTACATTCAACTTTGAAGGTTGGAACCCAAAAGTCTCGATCCATCAGGAAGCTGTCCATCATGTCATACCGTGTCGAACTCAGATATCTTCTGTAGTCACTCCCCCTAAAGTGGAGTATTATCTTCCTTCTTCATTTTGTATAGGTGGTTCTATGCTTGATATATACTGGTCAATAGAGTATGTCATGTCATAGTCTATTCTTTCTGAGGCAAATCACGAACCTTGCTTTGTACACTTGTTCTTGTATATCCATATGGAGGATACTGCATACTTTCCTTTATGTCTCGAAATCATATCATATGCATCATTCCCCATGATCAACTTTTATTCTTTAATCATAGCTTCTTTCATAGCATTCTTTTCTTCATCTTCAGTTATCTCTCATACCCATGGTAGTCTTCATCCTTTGAGGTGGATCTACCGCTCTTTGAAGCTCTTTCTTCCATCATGGTGTCTCTGACCCTGGGAGCTTCAGATTCATGTTTATTTAATTGTCATCACTTGTTCTTTGGAACAAGTCTCATCCTTATTTTCTTGTAGGAGGTTGTACAGGACCTTTCCTACAATTCAAATGAACCAGTTGCATGGTTAGAACTATTTCATAAATCATATGCATAACGAAAAATTCTTATGCATCATGCAACTGTTTAGCCAATACAACATTCATCCATATCTCACAGAAACTTTCTAGACTAATCCAATATGTCAGCAAAGAGGTTTGATAAGTAGCAATGGAGATTTGTATAGCACCATGAGCTACTTACCCATCACATGCATATTATTAGTATACAGTCATTAATGCAAACAATCTATCATGCATAACACATCAACTGAATATAATCAAATGTAAAACAATATCATGAAATGACAATTGAATACTTATATTTTATTTGTTTCATGGGTAGACTCCATCTTGATCATTCTTCTTTATCATCATTTCTTATCCAAATGATAAGATGGATAAGAGATTCATCAAGAATTGAGTTCTTCATATTCCTCATCGCTTGAGGGATCTTCTTTGAATAGTGATAGCTTGATCTTCAATTTGCTCCCATCTTTCTTCTTCTCTTCTTATGAGATGAGCTTCTTCTTCTTCCCAAATTCAACTGAAATAAAATCACTTTCTTCTGGCACACATTCCTCACATGAATGAATCCCATTATCATGGGAGGCCATTCAAGGTGGCTATCACCACTTCTACATTCTCTGCTTCTTCTTCTACTGCTTCAAGATGTTATGCATTCTAGATCTTCACATTCTTCAACTGTTTTCTCAAATCCATCTTCTGAATTATGTTCTTATATTCAAATAGCTTGATCAAGAAATCAAACATATTTGGTGTCTTTAGGGAAGACACTTGTGACACAAGTTGATCCATGATTGCATCTACAGTGATCTTCTTGGCCTTGATCAAGTTCTTCTTGTGTAAGGCTTTGAGGCTCATCTCCCTCTAGAACTGGAACCTCTCTACTCATGTAGGTGTCCAATTCATTTTCTTCAGAGAGATCAAATAATTTCATGCTTGGAAGTTTTCAACTTCACCAAGCTTATCATCAATCTGATGTGATAGATCACTTTGAAATGAGAACCTCAAATGCAAATAGCAAAAGATTAGATCTTACCGATTTGAGGTGTCTGTCCTGCTTTCGGAGCTGGTTGATCTAGGGTTTGTCAGAGAAACCCTAATTTTAAAAACTTGGAATCTTTTAGATATGATTGGATAGAAAGATATATCTCTTCAAATGGAGTTGTCCAATGTACTTGTTTTCTGAAAATAGTGGAGGGAAGCTCCTGGAACAGGAAGCCCTAGTTTTCCAATTTCTTCTACAGAAATGCCTGTTACTGTTTCTATGATATATCTGAAATTATTGCTCCTCTGTATCTAAAATTTGGTACTGAGGTAGCCTCACATGTCCATGATACAAAACCACATGTTTCATTATATTTGGTTTCACCCATTTGGATTTATGATCATTTTCCCAAGGTGACCTGTTACAGGACTGCTCAGAACAGTGAAGTTGTACGGCATGCCATGTGTCACTGGTTCATCTTTAGGTTTTGAAATTCGGACCAAAGAAATTAAATTCCATTATATTTCTGGAACATCTTCAGGAATTCCATTTGAACCTCGTTATCCCAAGATATATCAATTTTCCCTAGGTGTCCTATTTAGGGATGAATTCTAGAAGAGGCTGGAACCCTAACTTTGAGGGATCATATCGCCTAGAATATAGCGAATATGAGGCTGAATTTTGGACAAAGTGTTCATCAAGATTTTATATTCGGTATTTTTAATTTTTATCTCTTAAACCTTCTCCAATATTGGGATATAGCGAATATACAAAAACTTAGCATTTTTAGTATTTAGGGTTTTTCTAGCTCCGGGTCAAACTAGGGTTTGACTTTCCTGGCATTTCACCCAACCAAAAATATTGATCCAGGTCTCTAAAATTCGATTTTTATGAGGAGATAAATCCTATTCTGGGCTCACTCAAAAATTCTTCTTCTTCAAGAAGCCCTAATTTCCCACACGGAAAACTGAAAATGCTCGGAATCGAATTTTGCTTCGACAGAAAGATGCGCCCTTCAATGGAGAGTCAGCCTAGCCTTCTTTTGCTAATTGATTGTGGAGAGAGAACCAAAAAGTAAGAATCCCTAGATTCTATATCTGCACAATGTCTTCTTTTCAGGGTGGCTCTGATACCATGTTAAATTTTCATATGCTTAGCTAAGACATCAGTATTTCATTTCATTTTTCATAACAAAAGCATATAAACAGGATCACATGAAGATAGACAAGCACAACCATACAAAAGGAACACAAATATTTATCCTGGGAAAACCCTAAAGGGAAAAATGCAAAAAAAGCTTCCTTAATATAGATGCCCCAAAAAGATAAAAGATAAAACCAGTAAAGAGATCAAAGCCTGATCCTCCTCCTTCTCCAGCTACTTCTCTTCTCCACTAATGCACTACACAAGTGAGAGTGTGTGTCTCAAACGAGGAGCACCACACCTCTATTTATATTCATCCGTTCACTTGAATTAACTCATTTGACATGTAGGCTCGAGTTAATCATGTAGGCTCGAGTTACACATGTAGGCTCAAGTAACCACACTGGGGTGCTAATGACCCTCCTTTACAATTAGAGGGGATAACCTCATGAATCTTATTAGTTATTCCGATTAGAAGCATCGGGGTACAATATAATACAAGTGGTTCTTCCAGTAGGACCATCGGGGACCACAAAAGATACATTAAGAATATTCTTTGAAGTTACAATATTTCAACATGAAGATGTGCTTACCAAAGCTCTACAAGTGGAGATGGATGAATATTTCCTAGCATATCCCATGGATACTAGACTGAAAGAACAACTAGAAATCATTGAAAGAGATGAAACTCAAGAATCAGGATGTCTGGTGCACAAAATGTTCAACGGCCGAACATGCTAAATATAACTGTCGATAGGACGTTCGATTTGTTCAGACAAAGTGTTTCTGCGACATCTACCAAGAACATGGAGAACACACAACGAAAGATTGCCCGTATAACATGAAAAATGACAAAGCATCTTCATGTGCAATCTGTGAAGTAAAAAGTCACACAACGATCGACTACCACTTAAACTTAAAGAATTGACAAAACTACCAAGAAGTCTACCAGACAAATGTAGTTGCATAGAACAACGATAACAACTAGCGAAGCAATGATCAAAACGAACCAAATAGTCAAAGATATGAAGGCTGTCGATATGAATGCCGGTTCGAAAACCATTGTGGAGGATATGGAGGTCGAGGTCGATTCTCTGGGAATCTTAACAATCGACCATGTTGGCCCATCTAGTGTTTTACATGCTATAAAGAAGGTCATCGATATGCAGACTGCCCATACAAGGATAGAACTGATTTAAAATTTTGTACTAGCTATGGAGTAGGTGATCACTCATTAGAGGATTTCCCTACTATGCTTGATAAAATCAATAAAAAGAAAAATGTTATTGTCTTATCGTGTGTTCAAAAACATGATGTAATCAATACAAAGAATCTACATATAGTAACCCGACAAAAATTGGGAGTGATAATCCACGCATAAGTAAAACAAAAGAAAAGAATGATTATCCTAACCCAGCTAAACAAAAACAATTATATAATGACTCAACGAATATATTTAAAGAATTTTCTAGACAAGAAGAAGCTGATAAGACAAAGCATAGGTAAAGAATTAATACATTTAGTACAAGATAATAAAGTGGTATCTAAATTCATTGAATTATTGTATAAAATGAAGCATAATAATAATACATAAAAACAAACAAAAAACATATGCAGTTTAAACCAAAAGGACAAAAGTGATGCCGACCCACTTGTCGACCTAGAAATCGAAGGATACCGTGTTCGACAAGTTGTACTTGACTTCGACTCACAAGTAAATATTATGACTCGCGACACTTGGGAATAATTGGGTAGACCTTGACTACATGAGTTAGGAATATACCTCAAATTATCCGACCAAGGTCTGATCGAACCTATCAGAGTTTGGAGAAATGTCGATATGAGAATAAAAGGAATATCGACCAAAGTCGACTTTGAAATTATTGACCCTAAAGAAGGATCTAGTTCCTTCCCAGCTTTAGTAGGCCGACCATGGGGAAGAAAAATGAAATCATCAATATATTTAGATAAAGAAAGGATAAATTTGAAAGGGAATGGACAGAAAGTTATATTACCTATCCATCCATCCCAAGGAGAACCTTGGATAGAACCTATTGATGAAGAAATCGACATCCGACAATTATATCAAATACAAAATAATGAAGACTAGACAGAACCCAATGTCTATGGCGAGCTTCACTTAGGTAATCAAGATTCAGTAGGATACAAATCAGACGTAGAATTATATGATTGAGAAGTTGAAAAATATGAGACACAAGCAATAGGTTGCTGGACCATTCAAACAGTGCAGAATAAACGAGTCCAACAATTTTTCTTAGTTTCCATAATCCCAAAAATATTCGAAAAGAAAAGCAAGGAATACCCTACTTTAAAACCAACAAATATAAGTATTAGAAAAATCCCAAGATACAAAGAAAGAGAATCACCAGTTATGCATATAGAACAAGTATCCAAAAACATTGGTGAACATGGCCGATTACAAAGCTTAGTAGAAACCTTCATAGGACAAGCTGCTAGATGGTGGGATACCCATCAATCAAGATTGCAGACATGGGAAATAGATTCGAATTACTTTGTAGAAAGATTCAAAGGAAAGAGGCTAACCAAACAAGCACAAATACCTATGTTCATCCAGGGGCAGTACCTAGAAGAACACATAATAACATACGAAAAAGAGTGGAAAAGACTTGGGTATAAAGATGAACGTACACGGCCACATCTGTTTCCATCGACGCTATCCGACTTACCAAACAAATGGTACAAAATGGAAGAAGAATAGGGTGAAACATTTCAATGGCATGAACTTAGAGAGAACTTCATCAAATACTTCAGCTTTATATCACAAAATGAAAAGTTAGTCGAAACTGCAAAACAAATCAAGGCGTTTATAGAACCGACTGGGAACAATACCCTAACACAAAATTATGATCGACCGACAATAACATGTAATAACATACAAACCAAGACATACCATAGTCAACAAGACTACAAATGGAAAACAAAAATTTGGAAGGGAAAAGCTTTCGATGGAAATCATACCATTTAGAAACAACAAAACCATTTCACACAGTACTTAAAGTCGAGACAACCAACAAAGAAGATACCAACTGAATGACTGTAGCAGACTTTCCTACTACATTTTCACAAATCAAAGAAGGGAGTCGACCAATAAATGAAGCCAAAACACCAGAATGGTTAGATGCCAAAGTGAAAACTAAATAATTTGACATATCAAACGATGATTGACCAAAAATGGAAAAAATTGGCGATTACTGGAGTGAAGAACAAACAACTGAAATAGTAAACTTACTAAAAGAATTCTAGCATGTATTCGCTAGAGACTACAAATATCTCAAAGGTCTAGTCCATGAAATGGGTGAAATGAAGATCGACATTAAACCTAATTCCCGACTTATGAAGAAGAGGCCATATAAATTAGCTCATAAATACAAAGAGATAGTCAAGAAAGAGATTGATAATATGCTTGCAGCAGGAATTATCTACCCTAGACTAATCGGAATGGGAAATTCCAATGGTTGTACAACCAAATAAACATGACTCGACAACGCCAAGGATCCGTGTCGACTTTAGAGAATTAAACAAAGTCACCTTAACAGACCCATTCCCAACACCCTATGTAGATGAAATCTTAAATGAATTCGCAGGACATGAATGCTACTTGTTTACAAATGGATTCTCAGGTTACAACCAAGTACCAATATCCAAGGAAGACTAGAAAAAGACAACATTCGTATTTGAATTCAGCTCATTTTCATATAGAGTTATGCCTTTTGGTCTAAAAAATGCACTTGCAGTATTTTCGAGAATTGTAGTCAAAACATTTCAAGAATATATATACAAAACAATGGCAGTATATTTCAATGATTGGACAATATACTATATGATAAAATATCACTGCAAATGGCTAAGGATCATGTTGGAACGATGCCAACAAATCCAACTATCTCTAAACATAAGGAGATGCATATTCCTAACTCCTATATGGATACTATTAGGACACATTGTATGCAAAGAAGGAATCAAGGTCGACTTTGCAAAAATTAAAATTATCCTCGACTTAAAACCACTAGTGAACCCAAAACAAGTCAGGGTACTGCTTGGTCATACAGGATATTATAGGAAATTTATGAGATACTATTCAGATATGACCTACCCATTGGAAGAACTATTAAGAGAAGGTCAGGAGTTCGGCTGGATAGATGAATGTAACATATCATTTGAAACACTAAAAAGGAATCTAATCGAGGCACGCATCAGGCCTAGCAATAGGAGCGATCTTAACACAACTAGGGTACGATGGAATGGATTACCCCATAGTTTACAGCAATAGAAAACTAAATAAGGCAGAAAGAAACTATTCGACAACAAAGAGAGAAGCATTAGGAATGGTTTTTGCACTGCAGAAGTATCGACATTACCTAGTAGCCAAGCCTTTCATCTTTTATATTGACCATCAAGCATTAAAATACATTGTAAACAAACCCTTACACCATGGGAGAATTTGTCGATGGCTACTACTATTCCAAGAATTCGAATTTGAAGTCATTTTTAGACAAGGAAAATTAAATGTTGGACTTGACCACTTGTCGCGAATTGACAAAGGAGAGGACCCGATAGGAGTCGAAGATGACCTACTGGATGGCACACTTATTTCAAATAGAAGTAGTCCTGGCAGAATTAGAGAAAATAGCTCAATTCTTAGAAAGTGGTCAAGCACCAGAGGACATGAGCACGCAAAAGAAACAAATATTAGCTATGAAAGTTGCACCATATATCCTTATAAATGGATTTTTATATAAAATGGGCTTGAATGACATCCTTAGACAATGTGTATTAGAACACAAAAGAGATAATATCATGTACGAAGCAAACTATGGACCGATGGGAGGACATTTTCAAGCAAATACAACTGCCAAGAAAATCCAACAGTCAGGGCTATGGTGGCCAACATTATACAAGGATTGTAAAAAGTTTGTGAGCCAATGCGGTAGATGTCAATGACTGGGTCAACCTCTTCCTAGTACATAAATTCCCTTGATATTAGTAAACCCAAGTTTTACATTTGAAATTTGGGCCATTGACTTCATAGGACCATTCCCAATACCAGCAAAAAGAACAGGTGCAAGATTCATAATAACCGCAATAGAATATGTAGCCAAGTGGGAAGAAGCAGAAACAATTGACTCATGTTCTAGTGAGATAGCTACTAAATTTATCTATGAAAATATAATTACCATGTTTGGATGCCCAATAACCCTAATCAGTGACCAAGGTTCACACTTTATTAACAAAACCATAAAAGCACTAACAGACCAGTTCAAAATTGACCACCGATGTAGTACAGCTTATCAACCTTAGTCGAATTGAGCAATCGAGGCATTCAACAAAACATTAACAAGGGGACTAACAAAAATATACAACACCGACAAAGATGATTGGGATGAAAAGATACCTGCAGTACTATGGGCTTACAGAACAACATACAAGCGATCGACCGACCAAACACCATTCCGACTAGTCTATGGCCAAGAAGCAATTGTTCAACTACATTTTCAACAGAAAACACCTATCATGGTAGATATTTTACATGTCTATGTCGAGGAACGCAGGAAGGACCGACTGATGCAAGTAAGCAAGCTAGAGGAACACTGACTGCTCGCTCTACAACATCAAGAAATCCAAAAACAACAGCAGAAGGATTGGCATGATCGCAATATCAAAAACAAAAATCTGTTGGTAGGGGACCTCACCTTACTATACAACAGTCGAGTAAAAAAAAAACCCAAAAATTTACACACAAAATGGATGGGATCTTACATTATCGAAGAGATTTATGCCAACGGATTAGTCTGACTAAGGACATTACAAGGCATAATATTTTGGAAACTTGTTAATGGTGTCTGACTAAAACAGTACAAAAAGTAAAACAAGTTTGAAAAAAAAAGAGACATACATATAATGACCATAACTGTCAGACAAAAACTATAAAAATCTAAAAATCCTAAAAACAACAAAACATAACCAACATCCATAATCTAGGATGACAAGAAATTTTGAAAGATATAATAACCAGCGCTTCAATAGTCAACATCAAACCCATTAACATATAGCCATCGATCATTTGCATGATTGACATCGATCGGCGACCCCGAAGGTCAAATCATGCCTTCATGACTACAGACATAAGGAGTGCCAAAATAAAATCACAATAAATGCAAACTCCAGAGACCGTGCTGGACCATCACTTCTGCCATCAATACATCCATTGATAGAAACGTCACCCACTTTGCCTATAAATATCGGACCAGAGAAAGATCATTTACCGTATTTTGAAGAGATAGAACAATTCAACAATTAGAAAATTGAGAAAAGAGAACCTATAAGAAAATTCGACCAAGAGACCGACGAGATGGCCCCGAAGCAAACTAGAGATGTAGCTGCAAAAACAAGGGAACTACAATCAGCAAAAACCCCAGTTATGAGACGACTAAGAAACATCAAGAATGCCAAGGTACAAGAAACCTCATGGGCAAAAACTTGGGCCGAAATCAAGGATGGGCTTATGTCGACAAGAAACATACACAAGAAGCAGAGAAAATAAACCACAGCTCCATTGTGAACTACATGAACACACCGCTTATGGCGCGTTTTGGAGGAACGAAAGAAACAACGGTAAAATTCATTATCAGCCGATACCACAACGAATTTTTTTTACCTCGACAGACCAGTAGAAATCTCTGGTGAAGTCATATACAAGCTAACTGGTCTCTCAAACCAAGGTAACCCTGTCCCTATTGGCATAAAAGAAGGATTGGTAGAATGATTAATAGGGACACCATCAGGGAAAAACTCAAAAGGGATAATGATCGGTCAAATATAAGCCCAAACACCACAAATCGTAGCCAAAATCATAACAATAGGGCTCACCCCTACAAGACGAGGGAGTGATTTGAAGCTAGATATGTTTGAAGCGGTAGACACAATAGCAGAAATAGGAAAAGTGTACATATGGGCTCATTATGTCACCACATGCTCAAATATATATGTGATAAGTGTCACGAGTCGAATGGAATTATAAGGTTCCCATCTCTGATACTCTAGATAGTGATGTAGCACTTGTGCACAGTCGGGGACAAACAGTTTCAAGAACCACACAAATACCACATGTGGAGGTTCAAGCCATTTGTGCATTCACCCCCTTTAGTCGATGAAAACATTGTCGACCTAGTGTCTACACCTCCACCCCCATCTCCAACCTAGATTACACAAGAATATGCCACACATATACCCACCATAATCCCAGTTGACATTTGCAAAAATGCTATGCCAGAAACCCTAAAAGAGAGGTTTGACCAAGATGGTGACTTCCAAGCATTCATTGAAAAAATTCCAGAACTACGTACTTCAGCCCAGAAAATTTCTACCAAGTGCTCCCTAGTTGAATCTAGCACAACACGCCAACTCCTAGCACAACAACTTGTCCAGATACCACAAAAACCAAGAACTATAGCAACCATTAAGTTGAATTTTGTAAGAAATCCTGACACCTCTTTCGAAATTGCTGCAAGTCACACCACATCAATTATACCCTCAGATAACCGTCCGGCCACCACTAGCCAATGAACCAGTCAAAGGTATGGAAGAAGATAACTAGGCCAACATGGCAACAATCAATAAGGTAATCGACAACTTGTTCTCTGATAACCTTGATGACTCACCACCAGAAGTCGACAATCCATTATTGTTTGACAATATCTCCACTACACCAATTACACCCGACCATTCACCATCTCCACCACCAATTCCCAATCTAGAACCTTTACCCAACCCTGAACCATCTATACCAAATCCTCTAGATACACATCCAGCTACAAATCTCACCCAAGAAAGTCAACTAGAATTTCCACCGACCGTTGAAGATCAGCAACCAGAAAACCAACCACAGGAGAATCCACCACTTGCAGATGCACAAGCACAACAACAAACAGAACAACATAAACACAAGAGAAAAAGAGACACAAAGAAGAAGGAACACCATAAAGAATCATAGTTGACAATGGTCCACATTAGCTAACTTGGATCGACTACTACAATTGACACAACAAAGCTAAGAGACGGAGAGTTGGGACAACTCTTAGAACTCTGGACACTGAGGAAAAAACAAGAAGCCAGATCAGATGCAAGGAGCTCGACAAAAATAAGAATGAACAATTTGAGTTCTTATCAAAATGTAGAAAATTAGTTCAAACAGTAATACCAGGACCTCTAGAGGCTGAAACCGACAAGCCACTAGAAAAAACATATCAACTATTTGAGAGTGTCGTGGAGACCCTACAAGTACACATATAAAATACAAAAGAAGACCAAAAGGAGGAGACATCCAGATTGTTAAGGAAACAGTACACAACAATATCGGAGGCTCACAGAATGCTGCAGAACCACTTGGAAGAATCTGTCATCACAGAATAAGTACTCTGTGATTGGCCCACTTACTATGGGAAAGTATTTCAGCAAAGCCGACAAAACCGAGAACAAATTCAAGCACTGGAAAGAAGAAAATCCATCGAGGAAGCACTGAGAAACCAGATACAAGATCAAATTGTATTGGAGACAACCAAACTATAGAGACTAGAAAGACAAGCACACCAATGGGTACAGCAAGCACTCCCAATATTGGATACACTAGATACCATCTTCCTGTAGATGAAAAGATTACTAGAAGCAACGGAAGAAAAAGATCAATTATTGGGACCCAACATGGAAAGTATAGCAGACCTAGCCATCCAGGAGTAGATGTCGACTTTATCAAGCATCACAACATTGACCATCGACATCTAGAAAGTACTACAAACTTGGACAGAATTTCAACATCAATAGGTCGTTATCGTGGAAGCAATTGTTGAAGTATGCATACAAAAACGACCAACCATCTGACTGCATACCCCATGAAAACAAACATTAAAGTAACTATCTCAAATAGTACAAATTTTGAGTACCTCCCCTATTTCATCAGGACAAAGAAAGATTTTGTTCCTGGGAGAGATGTTGGAGTAGCTAGTCGGTGAGCCGACTAGTCGAACAACCGACTGATTAGGAGATCAGGTCGGCTGCATAAGGCCATTTCAGTTGACTGAACTGACATGTAGTTATATGTAACTAGTTTTAAATCATATATATTAGGATTTTGATCCAGATGAGAATTCGTTTCAGTTCTGTGTATGTATGGACCCTCATGATATAATATAATTTGTTATTCTATACATATGTTCTTGTCTCTTGCATCTGTTATGTCTGTATGATTCAATGTGTATTATTGGTAACCCTCTGTGATATGTGAGATTACAACAGTGTTGCAAGTTCTCTTGGTCAAATTTTAAGTTAATGTATGATGAGTTAATTAAATTAGGCGGGGGGACTCCAGATATACCCAGGGGGTTCTTGCAATATGTCCAAAAGTGACAACCGCTATGGCTACCCGCAAGGAATGTGTGGGATGAATGGAGTCTCTAAGATCGTGTTCATAATACACCCGCAAGGATGTAACATAGATTGGCGCCTCAAGGTCACTGTCCAGTAATTCCCACTTCCTTTGGGTATTTTGCCACGGTTTACGGTTCAATCAAGGCATTGGATTTTCTCCTGAAGTGGTTAATTGGGAAAGTGAATCCTAATTATTCTATTCACTTACATTTATTTTGATGTATCTTGACTGATCAAGTGAACTGCAGCCAGTGCAGAGCATACACAATGGAGCCTTGATAATTTTTTTAAGGATTTTAAGTTGTGTTCTTTATTAGTAAAGGAGAACCTCCAAGAATATATTTCGGTCCAAGTGGACCTCAATCGGGAAATCGAGGAGGGTTTAATTTTAGATGATAAAAAATAAAAAAATAAAACAAACATCAAAACACAACTCACAAGTTATCTAATTAGTCCTACCACGCATCTCTTTCCCCTTTCAGGTCAATCGGGAAGTCGTGGGGTAAGTAGTATGATTACTTTGAATTTGTAAAATATATTGAATTTATTATGAATCAAAGTATACAATGCTGCTAAAGCAACTAAACTAAAAAATAAAACTGAAAAAATCACAAAATCACAAAAATGCAGAATCCCTGTTGGGGGGATGGGGAGTTGGCTCGAAAGAGCCTACTCAAACTTGTTTTTTTATTACTTGGTTACAAAAATTAATTGAAAAATGCTGCTTGGTTCTTATACCAAATTAACCCAAGGGCTTACAAATTACAATAACAATGGCTATGGAATGTGGGGAGATCCTTGGGGGGTTTCAAATGGCCCAAAAAATCACTTTTTGGAAAGCACCTCCTCCTCCTTTTAGATGGACCTGATAAAAAGAAGCAAGTTTTAATTAGTGTGAAGTGACCCAAAAAAATTTAAAAGTGTCTTTGGAAAACCCCCAAAAAACTACTGAAAAATACTAAGTTAAAGTAATTTTAAGAAAAGACAAAAATAACTCAAGAGGACAAGTCTTCTTGAGAATCTTGGATAGCTTTGGGGCAGCCAATGTGTTATCACTCTAGGAAACTCTTCTAGGTTGTAGCTCAAAGATGCCTGGTAAATTAACTATTCTTTCAATGGTTCACTCAATGATGGATATATAATTGGATCAAGATGAATAACTCACTCACTGATTTCCTCACTCAAGACAACTTAAAAATATCCACATAGGACAAGGCTTTCAAAAGCTATTAATTAGATAGTTTTGCTGAATCAAATGGGTGGAGAAAAACTAACCATATTAACCAGAACATACATATAAAAAATAGTATATATGATGGTTCAATAGAACTAGTAATAGTTACTTATGATCCTAGTTTATTGATATGAAAGTGAGATGACAGTCACCAGCTTATAAAGTAAACATAGACAAGAGAACCTTTGCTCATAAGTACAAAAAGAAAGAAGATAATGGTCTGAAAAAAACAATGAAAGAAGCTTGTATTGCTGAATATATTCAAAAGAGGTCTTTCTACAAAAAGAGTGTATTAGAGTATTCAAAGTCGAACCTCCCTTACTTCTTCTAAAGTCTTAGGATTTATAGCCTTTACAAGATAGTTCCAAATCCTAAGAAACTGGATCTGATTTACTAAAAATAGACAGTAAAAAACGTATTACAATAAACTAGGAAAAGATCCTATTTTAATGGTCAAAATTTATCCTGATAATATTCATAGTCTTTGACAGTTGCAGTGATCTTAAGATGCTAATAGAGGGGATTGAAAATGTTACTTGGTAGACAATTCATCTTTTTACTAAAAATAGGCAAGAAGCCTTACTACTTCCACTTTTTTGGCACCTTCAAAACTGAAACAAAACATTAATATTTATACCTCTGATATTTATCTTGCATTAGAAACCATCTTTGAGGTATCTGGATTTGAGAATTTCAGATCTGTGCAAAATTGACAGGTTTCTGCATTATTTTTCATTTTCGGTGGTTAGAAGGGCTAGAATTTAATTCTGTTAGCTACTGAAGATTTGCTTTTGGTGGCTAATGAACAGTTCGACATGTTCACCTAAGCCACCAAAATATATGTTTGGTTTAGCCAGTAAACTTCGCAAAAATGTATGGCCTTGCATCTTCCAACTGCCTTTTATATGCCTCAATATTTTCTCTTTTTTCTTCCAAAGGATCTGTGGGATCCAATTCAAATTGAGACTCTGATGTCAAATCTGTCCTAGCAGGTAGTGAATATGAACTATAATACTTCTTTTCAATATTGCGCAAAGCAATCATTTTCTTTTGCAATTCTCTAGAAAGGTTTTATGTTTTCTTCTTACGCTTGTGTTCATCATTTTTCTACATCACTTATAGCATGAACAACAGAGATGAAGCTTTTGATGGAATCAGAAGCAACCTTGTCTATTAGTCTTTCAAGTGCATGTTTCCATTCTTCATAGAGAGTATAAATAGGTGGGTGGGTTCCTTGTTCCCACTTTGCTTCATTCCCAAGCTGAAGAAGGCTTAGACGAGCCCACCCAAACAAAGAATTAATATAATCTCGTTGACTTTTTATCAAGCTACAGAATCTGTTATGCCATGCTGTAACTTTAGCTTCCAACTGAAGTGTTGCTTGCCTATGATTATCACTAGTAAATTCCTTGCTTTCCAGTGTATCTAGATTTTTTACCTGTTGCACAATACTATTTTGGAATCGATGGCATTCATTCATGGACCTCCACATATTCAGCAATCTATCTGAGAATTTGATTGATATTTTTTGATGAAGACTTCTTTTCCTTACTGGTTGATGCTTCAGCAACCTGCCGATATTGCTCTTCCTTAGGTGTTGGGGAAGGTAAGTATTCATATGTTGTCCTCTGATCTCTGAGTGGAGCTACTTCATAAATCCTCCAAGCTCTTTTGATTACGCTGGCATTGATTGACATACTCCTTCAATCTCAGGATCATCAGCACTGATCTCACACTCTATTATGATTATGCAAACAATTATACATTGAAATCAGTTTCCTTGACACAAGGATTTACGAGATTCTTGATTCCAAAAATTCCCATACAACAAAACAAAAGAATAAACCCACTACTATTTTGACTAGATCCAAGATTAGCACATGTATCATGAAGCTCCTAAGATTAATGTTGATGAAGCTCCTAATATTAGCACATGTATCATTGGTTGGGTTGGTGCAAAACACCTGCAATCTTAGACATCTGTCAACTCTCTACACTTGTATTTTAAATTAATCTCACAAGATACATTCATCGAGATCTTGAATATTATAATCTTTAAATTTTCCACTAGTCCATAGGGTTCTTCAAAGACATATGTGGAATAGAGAACATGGCACTTGGGGTTTGCTTGGTATGTCGATTTGACCTATCAACTTAGCATGAGGATAGAACTTGTAACTTTAACTCATGACTTGGATTTTGGACATATGTGACATGGTTTCGGTTTATGAGCAGTAAGTTAGTTGATATGGTAGATGATAGGGTTTCAAAACAAAAGTTGGTGAATAAAACTTCATCAAGACTCAAAGAAGATTTCAGAAGTAATGAACTAAGGCCAATAAGTAGAAAGGTTTAAAAATTTTAATACATAAATGTTAAAGACAATTTAAAAAAAAATTATGTTAAATTTGATCACTAACACAATGCAATGTGCACTTTAGATGCTAGATTTAACTTTTAATAAATAAATACTATTCACTTTAAACAAGATTTTGATTTTGCTTAAAATTTATCATAAAAAATGAAAGACTTTTACTTCTAGATCTAGTTTTTAAACAGAAAGGACTTGAATCCTTTTCTTAAATGAAACTAAATCTATGCATTCAATTCCTATATGTTCATATCTAGAAATATATAAGCTTTGAAATAGTAGATCTAAAATATAAAGGCCAAGTAACCAAGAAGATTTAATTTTTTAAAAGGAGAGTAAGAGGAGTGAAGGTTAGTTCGTTGCTTGAATGAAATAAGCTGAAAGGAGGCCCTTTTGTGGAGTGCCGAGGGACAGAGTCTTGAGCTTATTGGATAAGGAATGGCGTCAATCTTGATCCAAACCTCATCCAATCAAGAACCTGCAACTAGATCACACAAGCTTGCACAACACCTCGTGAGATCTGGATATATATGTATGAAACAAAAAATGAAACATCATGCAAAGATAATATTATTTAAGCATATAACTTAGATTCTTGAGCATACATAATATGAATAAACAAGAGCAAGTAATATTACTTGCCTAGTTTACAACCTTACTTGATTCAACTGAATCCTTGAAGCCATAATACAAATCAGCACAAAAATTGGAAAAAATTTGCAGTTACCCCATTAGCAACATGACGTTGGGAATCCACACAAACACATGCACTACACAGTATATCCTCCAAAGCTTCTTTATTCACAATGAAAATATAGTAGTATTACAATGGAAACATCTCTTCATCCAACTCTAACTAGCTTGGAAGAGGAAAAATATGCTTTATTTATAGCCAGACTGGCCAAGAGGGGCACATGCTTGACTAAAAGAGATGATGAATTGACAGAGAGTCAAGACGAGCCTGATATGATGATGAACTAAGTCTGATATGATGATGAATTGAGTATAATTGGACTAGAACTACAAATCAGAGTGATACCTCACTCAGTGAACTGAACCACCCATCAAACAACTCCCAGATTGATCCATGCCTGTGGAGGAGAGAGAAAGGAGAGCACAACCCCCATATCTGCATGAGCCTATTAAGCTCCTCTTCAGCCCTGATCCATGCCTTCAGTAAAGGAATGGCAACTCCTGGTCAATCTAAAGCCGATGATACTAATTTCAGTCAAATCGGAGCAAAATCCACTGATTTAGGAATTTGGATTTACTCCATTATTTAATTAATTTTTAATTAAATTAATTAGAATCTGATTTTTTGGGATTTTCTTACCTGAGTGATGGAAAAATCACTCAAAACTTAGGAAAAGTGAGTTTATGGGTTTACCGGGTGCTCCAAGTTAGAAAATGAGCAACCCCATGACTGAATCTGACTTTTAACCCCACTTTTATTGTAAGACCAATTTTTCCATTTATACTATTAAAAAATAGCTAAGTTTTGTGGAAAAATTAAAAATTAAAAATAAAAATTAAAAACCTAGGGGGACTTAGCACATGTTCATATGACTCTACCATAATGCCTAGCATGTTTATACATTTACACATAGACTCTAATAACCTCAATAGGCCTAAATTCCAAGCCGACCACCCCAACTTTGGAGGTATTGAGTGAAAAACTTAGAAATTATTAGTCATTTATTCAACAACCAATAATAACCAAGGGAAAAAACACTCTGGGCTGATCGGATTAACAAATACAGTCCAGGAGACTGAGTCTTTTATAGACACTACCATGCTAGAACATTTCATTACAACTTCCCCAAGGGGGTATGAACATGTGGTAGATAAAAAAAAAACTTCCTAGAAGCAAGTTTGAAGGTCTTCTGAAGTCCGAACAAATCATCTTTGTCCAGTTCACCAAGCTCACTTGATAACACAAACTAAGTACAAATTAGGTGGTAACAAATCCGATTTGTAGTTCTAGTCTAGTTAGAATTAGTTCATCATCAGATCAGGCTTGGCTTAACTCTCCATGAACTGCAGTCTCTGCTTCAGTCAGGCATGCGCCCCTCTTGGCCAGTCTGGCTATAAATTAAAGCTTTGTTTCCCTTCTTGAAGCTAGTTCGAGTTGGAGAGAATAGGCTTGCTATTGTAATACTGTTGTAATATTTTCATTGTTGGAATAAAGAAGCTTTGGAGGCTAAATGGTGTAATGCTCTCATGTGTGTGGAATAAGCATTATCTTGCGGCTATTCGGATGTTGCTGATTTTTCTCTCAATTTTTGAATCTGAACCTTTGTCTGGCTTGAATGATTCAGTTGAATCAATAGGAGTGTAGTTGGGAAAGTAATATTACTTTTTTTTCTGTATCTCATAGAATATGTGTTTGAAGATCTAGTTTATACATATTTGATAAGATTATTTGCATGTAATTCTTGTCTCTTTTTCATATATATATCCAGATCTCATAAGGTTTTGTGCAAGGTTGTGTGTTTAGCTTTCAGGTGGAAAGGATTGGATGAGTTGTCAATCTAGTTTGACTCCATTGTACTTCCGACATTTTTGTGAAGGCATTTCCCCTCTGTATTCCACTAACAAGCTTCCCTTGCAGATCTATCCAACAACGGGCCTTTTCCCTTCTTTTCCTCCATCTTATTAAAATCAATATTCCAGTTACTTGTTCGTCCTCTTATGATAATATCTACTTATAAAAATTTCTTATATATTGTTAGATCTATTTCCTGAGATTTTTGTTTCTTAGATCCAAAATTTCATAAAGAATATCATATTTTAAAGATAGATCTAGGTGAAGAAATTCCTTTTTGCAAGTAGCTAAATCATAGATCTAAAGCTTGCTCATAAGGTAGCTTATTTTTTCATTCTTTAAAGATTTAAATTCTACAAGAAAGTGCACATCATATTGGCTTCCCGAAAGGCAATCCAATATCCCAAGGAAAGCTTTCTTTCCTTGGTTCCTTTTTGCAAAATTAATTTGTTCCCTTTTTAACAATTTTTAACTTGGTCTTTTTTTTGGTAATTAGTGTGGTGACCCAAAGCACTTTTAAAGTGTTTTTGGGAATATTTTATTTTAATAGCTTTCTGGTTTTTAGCTGGTTTAACAGCCCATTTTCTGACTCTTTGGTGAACCGGAGCTTCCTGGAGGCTTCCCCCACTGCTGTGCTTCCTTTTAGGCTTGTTGTAAGCTTGTTGTAAGCCTTTGGATCCCAGATAACAAGGAACAAAGTGAAATTAGTTTTCTGATATTTTAACCTTTAATAATAAAGAATCACTTCGATTAGGCTATTTCAATCCCACTCCCCATCCCCCTAGGGGGGATCTGCGTCTGTTTCACTTTTTTGCATTTATTCCCATTTTGTGCTCTAGCTTAGTTGTCATGCAGGATTGTATAAATTGATCATATTTGTCATTATTCCATACTTTAAAATCAAATTAATACTAATACTTACCCCACAAATCCTCGATTGAACCGAAAGGTGAAAGAGGATCATGGTAGAATTAATTAGAAAACCTGTGGTGTGTGTTTTTTGCTTCTATTTTCATTGTTACTTTTCACAAGCAAGCAATAAAATTAACCACTCCTTGATTTCCTGATTTAGGTCCACTTGGACCAAAAGAGATTCCTGGAGAGTCTTTTTTTTAACAAGAACACGCTCTTAAAATGTACTAAAATTTACAAGACTTCGGTGTGTATGCTCTGCACTTGGTTGCGGTTCGTTCGATTAGTCAAGCTGCATCAAAAGCAATGTGAGTGACTAGAATAATTACGATTCATTTTCCCAATTAACCACCGTAGGAAAAAATCTAACGGCTCGATTAAACTGTAAATGGTGGCAAAATACCCAAAGGAAGTGGGAACTACTGGATAGTGACCTCAAGGCGCCGATCTTTGTTACATCCTAGCAGGTGTATTACAAACATAGTCTCAAAGACTCCATTCATCCCACACAATCCTTGCGGGTAGCTGTAGCGGTTGTTACTTTTGGAGATACTCCAAGTACCCCCTAGGTATATTTGGAGTCCCCCTGCCTAATTTAATTCACTCATCTTTTCACATTAATTTAAAATGTACCAAGATACAATGGCACAACATTCACTCGTGACACTTGCAAGAACTCTTAATTATTTTTTACTCCATTTTAAGGCACTGGTCAACTATTATTTATTTCAATCTATATGTGATTGGGTGTCATATCATGCTTATTTGTGATTGTATCATCATGTTATCTATTGTTTACAATTGTTAAATAAAAAATCCTAAAAAAATTACTCATTTAATACCATCATCATCTAAGTAACCAGCCTTAGTAATATGTAGGGTATACCCCCCTTGGCTTCGTTAGGAGTTTGCCTAAATGAAGGAGTCAAGAACAAGGTGACAACCTTGACTCGAGACTTTTGCCCCAGAGGACACACCAAGTGGCTTGAATATTTCTGCCACGTTCCCCCCTAGGTGTGTGAAAGGTGACAACAATACACACATTCCTTTCCTAAGGCTTCATGTGATCAGAAATGTGTGGTTGATTGCACACATGAAATTTTGGAGCAGCCTCATGTGCACGGTGAACATGAAGAGTTTTCAGAATTGCAAGCACTTGAAGGAATAAATTACATGCATGATGATTACCAAGCACATTTTTCTCTATCGAGGGATCATGAGCTTCCTTTATGTGAGGAATAATTAGCCATATATAATATCCATGACCTCATTCCATTGGGACCAAGCAACCTAGATATCTATGCATCCATTGATTGGGTGGATAAATGCATAGTATAGATGGAGAATCTAGGAGGTAAAAGTTATTTTTTGATAGTTGTGGATTATTTGATGCATCTCACATTGTCCTATTTTATGAGCAGTAGCATAGGAACACATGGATGTCATATGATTCCTCCAGTTCATATACATCCCTGGATTGGGTGGAAATATACACGGGAAATATGGAGTCAGATTGTAGGAAATATTCTACTTACTTCCATAGTATGTGGAAAACAATAGTGCAATGAAGAATCTTGATGGCACATGAGGAGACACACATGTATTCTTTATTAGATTCTTATTGTTTGGTCATACCCTTGGGTTTAACAATTACATCCATCATTTTGTAGTGTGGGAAGTTGAGGCATTTATGGGTGCTATTTGATGCTTCCCTTATGCGTGGAAGATCATGGGAATTCCACTTGAGTCATTTGAGTGGGACAAGTGATGGTGATGTGATCCATTGGACCAGAGTGAAGTTGGAATGGGATGAGCTACATTTCTAATGGGAGAGGCTCACGAAGACTCATTTTAGCATTATGAGTGATGAAATTCCAATATGGTGGCAGGATCATGGAATAACTTGGAATGATAGATTCCCACCTGTGACATTCATCTTTGGAGGAGTATGACACAATCAATGGTATCCTTACATTGCTTGGTGTACTAGTTTAGTTGATGGAATTGGAGAGTGATCCATCCATGAATTCCAGGATTCCATCTATGTGGATCCTTGGTTCATTTTCCTTAATAAGAAACATTATATAATGGATGGACATACCATTCACTATGTTTTGATTTTGGATCCTTCAGGAGGTTTTTTATGTGGAGGTTATGCAAAGAAGGGATGATTTTCATGGAAACCTTACATTCTTCATGATAATTTGGGACCGAATTTTTTTTCTCAATAGTTTCAGTTGGGATGAACATACAACTAAAATTATATAGGATATAGAGCTATTCCTTGGTAACATGGTTACAATCAGAGTGGTAGAAAAAGCATGGTGGATTATTTTAAGCTTAGATTGGGACTTTGAATTCCAATGGTAGCCTATTCAACAACAACATATCTTGAGGTGAGAAGACATTGGTTGCATTCATGGTTCTTGTTGGAGTTTATTAGTATTTCTTGAGGACAAGTGATATTGGGAGGGGAGTAATTGTAAAGTCCCCAATTTTTTCTAAGGACCACAATGTCCTAAGTCACTTGGAAATATTCATGATAAACTATCAAATTGGTGCTAATATCAATTAATTACTAATATTAATTTCCAAAATTTAAAATTATGTTATATTGGGGAAAATTGGACAAGTTAGGCGCATGAAGAAGATGGTGGGCCAAGGTTGACTCATCAATTAAGCATGTGGTCGAAATTATTGGTGAAAATAATCCTAAAGTGGCTCAAGAGGGTGCATAGATGGATGGATAATACCATATGAGTTGTTTCCTTCAAAATATTTGGGAAAATTAGCCAAAAGCGAGAAAACAACTAAAAGTAGCAAAGAAACATTGTTATCCATCAAATAAGCACATCTCCATCTGTGATGATGACGCGTTTTCACTCACACAAAAGGAAAATATGGATGGAAGAGCCTAGATTTTCTATTAATGCTCATGGCCTATATCATTCCTTGATTTCACCAGTGTATGTCTTTTTATGTCATTGGTTTAGGCAATACATAGTAGTACATTTATGACAACCTGCATTCCACATGCTAATGGTCCCTTTACCACTATAATTTTCGTTCAATTTGTTGCACACGCATGTTTCCTTCAAGAAACTAATGTTCTACATGCGAGTTACATGCCTTCCAGTAGCGTGTCCCTCCAAAAATTATGGAAAATAAAAATAAATTAAATTAAGGGAAGTTGGTTTTGGTCCTCTAACCTCCCCACATGTCCTAACTACTCCTTCCTTGAAACCACCACTTTCATCCTTGTCATACATACAAGGGAGAGATCATGAGGAAGGGGGTAACACACTCATGGTAAAATTATGTTGGAGAAATCTTGGTAGGAAAGAGGAGAAAGGGACCCCATTCAAAGTTTCAAGAGGTGTCTGAAAAGATCAAGGTATAATATGTACTTAATAAAATTATTTCAATGTATAAAGAAATATTTTCCTTTCCAAAATGACTTGTCTATTTGATTATGAATGAATGGAATTTATGAAAGTGATTTTACGTTTGTAACATATTTATCTTTCTCAATATTTTTTATTTGTTTATTTGTAGTCAAAATATTTTGAGGAGGGTTATTCTTATGTTATAGGTTCTACAACAAGGTTTTGGGAGCAAAGATGGAAGAGTTGTAAGCTAGGATCAACCTCCATTTTGAAAGGTACTTGGTCCTCACCTTTAAAATATGTGTTTATTTTGTACATGCTATGTTTTATTTCATGTTTGCAAATACTTTGGTATTTGTTTGAATCTTAGTATGTTGGTGATCTTAACCCAAGTCGTTGCATAAATTCCCTAACAACATAATTGGTGAGTCCACTAGGGAACAACCTGTTTTGCTTTGGGGTATTTTTCTTAAGTTTTTCTAGCTTGATTGTTGTTATAGGTTTGAATCTGAGTTTACAAGAGGTCTAAAACCTTGTGTTCAACCCAAAACTGAATTTTACTAAGCCTTATTTATTTTTGAAATTTTTCTAAGGCATACCCGATGGTGAGATTTTCCTACAATAGTGTTTACCCTATTCACACGCTAGTGCTAGTTAGCATAGTCATGTGCCACATATTGTTTTCTATATTTACAGTTGCATGTAGTCTTGAAGTGAATTTTTTCCTACTAGGGTTTATTTTTATAACGTTTCTTTTATTTTTTCCATTTTTCTCTATGGGTTTTGTTTAAGCACTTTCAATGCCTCTACATTCTTGTTTGAATTATTTAAAATCATATTTAGGCCTCTTTTGATTGATAGTATTAATTTGTCATAGTGGTCTAGGAACTGAAAACACAATCTCACAAAGAATATAGACAAATATGCATAAAATTGGCAAAATGGTGCTGCAATGGAAGTAGCAGCTTTGTGTAATCAATGAATAATGAATAATACAATACAATTATCATGCAAGATGCATGAATTCCAAGAAAATTCAAATTACAAAGGAGGTCATTCGAATTGAATGAATGGGTGTAGCTTGACTGACTATAAGCCACAGTAAACACACTAGTTAACCAACTGATCAAGTCCTGATTGACTCAACTGAGTCGTAAATGAAGTCAGAGTGCAATACATGTCTGAGTCTAACTGAAATTATCTCAGACACATGTCACTACATGCCAACCAACAATTGGTAGTGCATCAATAACTCCAATGAACCCTGATGAGTTTAACTGAAGTCAAATTGGCCATCAACGGTGGTTGGAGGATCCCCTGTTGACTCCAGTTCATTAAATATTAATAAAATAATCAATATAATGAATGGAGGCACCTTCAACACTCAGTTTAACTGATTGTAACCATTGGTTAGCAATTAGGTGCATTTATGACACTCAGATCACCCCCAGAGTGCTCTAGTTTGCCTCCTCGAATGAAGGAGAAGGCTTAGTTGGCCTCCTTGACTGAAGGTAGGGATGGGTGTGCTCATGATGATGTCATATAGTTCTCCTCTGGTGTGAATTAAGTCAATAAAAATTAGGATAGTGGTTCAACAAGGCCAAATTGACCAAATTAAGTGTGCATGGTGGGTAAATGTCTCCAACACCTCCCCTTAAGCTATACTCAAGAGAAGTAGAAACATAAAGTGCATGAAATGCTAGGGCCCTAGAAACTAAGGACATAGGTCACCCTATATAGTAGAAGTAACTAAAACAATGCTCAAGAATAAATCTAAGTGAGGAAAAGAGGGAAAACCCAGTGGGACCCCCCCCCCCTCAAGATGAACACTGAAAGTAGTCTGATCACCCTGATGAACTTACCCCCAACAGTGAACGGAGGTAAGTGAAATTATTTTCTGAAAATCTCTTGGTGAATATGTCTGCAATTTGCTCATCAGTTGGACAGTATTATAGAATGATGGTCCTGTCATGCACTAACTCTTTGATGTAGTGCATGTGTATCTCTACATGCTTGGTCCTCTGCCAGGTAACTGGATCTGTGGATATCTTAACAACATTTTGATTGTCACAAAAGAGGACAGTGTACAAAGTAATACCAAGATCAAACTCTAAAAGAATGCCTTGCATCCAAATAGCTTGGATGCAAGCATTCACTGCTCCTCGGTACTCGGCCTCTGCTGAAGACAATGCTATGGCGGCCTACTTTTTTCTAGACCAGCAAATGGGGCCACCACCAAACATGAAGACATATCCAAAAGTAGAATTCTAATCAATAGAATCACCCGCCCAATCGGAATCTATGTAACCAACTAGCTCTAGATCGGAGTCTGCAGCATAGCGAATGCCATAGGTCCTGGTTCCCTAAATATACTAGAGGATCCTCTTGGTTGCCTTCCAATGAAGATCATGAGGCTACTGTATGTATATTGACACAACATTCATGGAATAAAAAATATCAGGACGAGAATGAGTCAAGTAGAGCAAGCCACCTGTTGTAATCTCACAGATCACAGTGGGTTACCAATAATACACATTGAATCCTATAGACATAACATACAAAAGAGACAAGAACATAGATATAGATTAACAGATTATATTATATCATGAGGGTCCATACATACATAGAATTGAACCGAATTCTCATCTAGCTCAACAGCCTAATATATATGATTTACAAATAGTTACATATAACTACCTGTCGGTTCGGTCAACCGACATGGCCTTACGTGGCCGACATAATCTCTAATTAGTCGGCTCACCAACTAGTCCCTCCAACATCTCCCCCAAGAACAAAATATTTCTTCGTCCCAAAGAAATAGGGGAGGTACTTCAACAACGTGCTGTCTTAGGAAGTTGTTTCTGGTATTGTTTGTCTTCATGGACTGTGTAGTCGGATGGTTGTTCGTTTCTGCATGTATATTTCCACAATTGCTTCTGTTGTAATGGCCAGCTGATGTTGAAATTATACTCAGCTCTGTAATGCTGTTTGGATGCCAATGGTCAATGTTGTGATGCTTGATAAGGTCGACATCTTCTCCTGGATAGAAAGGTCTGCTATGCTTTCCATGTCGGGTCCCATGAATTGATATTTTTCTTTTTCTATTCCCAGTAGTATTTTCATCTACGGGTAGATGGTATCTAGTTTATCTAGTCTTAGGAGTGCTTGCTATACCCATTGGTGTGCTTGTTTTTCTAGTTTTTGTAGTTTACCCGTCTCCAATACAATTTGATCTTGTATCTGGTTTCTCAATGCTTCTTTAGTGCCTTTTCTTCTTTCCAGTTCTTGTATTTGTTCTCGGGTTTGCTAAAATAATTTCCCATAGTAAGTGGGCCAATCATGGAGTACTTCTTTTGTGATGACAAATTCTTCCATGTGGCCCTGCAGCACTCGGTGAGCCTCTGAGAATGATGTGTACTATTGCCTTAAAAATTTGGATGTCTCCTCTTTTTGGTCTTCTTTCGTATTTAGCAGATGCGATTGTAGGGTTGAAACCATGCTTTCAAATAGCTGATATGCTTTTTCAAGCAGCTGTCGGTGTCAGCCTCTAGAGGTCCTGGTATTACTATTTGAACTAATTTTCTGCATTTTGATAAGAAATCGACTTGTTCATTCTTACTATTGTTGAGCTCCTTGCGTCTGGTCTGGCTTCTTGTTTTTGCCTCAGTGGCCAAAGTTTCTAAGAGTTGTACCAACTCTCTGTATCTTAGCTTTTTTGTGTCTACTGCAGTACTTGATCCAAGTTGGCTAATGTAGACCATTGTCTACTGTGATTCTTTATGGTGTTCCTTCTTCTTTTTGTCTATTTTTCTCTTGTGTTTATGATGTTCTGTCTGCTGTTGTTCTTGTGCATCTACAAGTGGTGGATTCTCCTTTGGTTGGTTTTCTGGTTGTTGGTCCTCAACGGTTGGTGGAAATTATGGTTGACTTTCTTGGGTGAGATCTGTAGCTAGATGTGTATCTGGATGATTTGGTACAGATGGTTCAGGATTTGGTAAAGGTTCTAGATTGGGAAATGGTGGTGGAGATGGTGAATGGTTGGATGTAATTGGTGTATTAGGGATATTTACATTCGATGTTGGGTCGTCAACTTCTGGTGGTGAATCATATGGGTTGTTAGAGAATAGGTTGTTGATCAGCCGGTTGATATCTTCCAGGTTATCTTCCTCCACATCTCTTGCTGGCTCATTGGCTAATGGAAGGTGTGGGATTTTAAGAGGGATAAAGGATGAAGTGCAACTTGTGACAGTTTGATATGCCTTGTTGAGGTTTCTCAAGAATGTCGAATTGATAATTCCCATAGATCTTGGTTTCTGAGGTATTTGTCCAATTTATTGAGGGAAGATCTGCCTTGATCCACTAGCTTCAATCAATGGACATTTGGTGGTAATAATCTGGGAAGAGGTGAGTAGTTTAGGTAATTTTTCAATGTATGCTTGGAAATCACTGTCTTGGTAGAACCGTTCTTTCAATGTCTCTGACATAGAATTCTTACAAATGTCGACTAGGCTTATGGTGGGTATCTGTGGATTGTCTTCCTGTGTAATCTGGGTTGGAGATGGGGGTGGAGGTGTAGAAACTAAATAAAAAATGTTTTCACTCATCAAAGTGGTTGTACTTTTTACCTTTTTCAGTTGACCTTTCTTTGCTCCTGCTTCAACGAACCATTTGAATTGTGTTTTGATCGACACTTTGTTTTCTGTTGCATATTCTATGATATCGACAGTAGTGGCCAGCAGTTATTCCTCGTCTTCTGACTCTGAAATGATAAGCTTGTGCTTCCCTTTCCTCTGTTCCTGAAGTGCCTTCCTCTTCCTCGAGGTTGCTACTTCCTTCACTATTTTCCCTAAGTTTTTTTTTTGTCATAGCGTATTCTGGATCATTTGATTTGATGTTGTTAGCTAAAATAGTTCACCTCTTGTGGATAGCAAGGTGTTCCACTGGTCTGAATGGTTCAGATCCAGAAAAAATAGAGGATAGAGGTTGAAGACTCTCCCTAGACACTGTAGATATCTAGAATACAAGGCTTTGACAGTTCACCTGTGTACCTACAAAAAATCTCTACATGAAATGACTCAAAGCAGCCAGAATATGATCTACTAATCTATGCTAGTGACTAAGGAATCTAGCAACATATATATGCGAAATCACAACAACAACATCATATGTGGGACATAAATCAACTTGCATTATAAATATGAAGAATTTTACAACCAAGCCTTAGTTTTGACATGCATCTCCATGAAATCCACTCTTCATCCCCAAAAGCTCTGACTCTAGCTCTCTATGCTCTCTCCAAATGATCTTGGGCCAAGAATCAATCCAACAGCATAACAATACCTTCAATGTTCTCTCCTCAACCATGGCTATGAGCTCATATTTATAGGGCTTTAATGGATAGAGATGGTTGAGAAATTAGTGGGTGAGGTGGCCTCTAAGATCCTAGGATGAGGGATCTCGAGCTCAACCAATCCACAACAGTAGGGATAAGGCTGTACACAAGGCTTATCGTCTATAAGGCTCAAGAAACTTCTCTTTTTCCCTTTTTACCCAGGGTACCGCACTTCTCCTTCTATGATAGAGCGGTTCTGGTAATAACTGCCTATGGACCAAGGGAAATGGGCGATGGCACCGCTTGTGGACAACTGATGAAATGCTGTGTGAGCAGGGGTACCACTCCTGGATAAAGGGGAATGCACGGTTCTAGGAATTTGTATGATAGATTGATGAAAAACCATTTAGTTTCCACTCCAAAAGCTAGGATTCAGGGAAAGTAGGTATGTCAAATGTCTTATCACATGATGGTGATAGGATTTTGGTATAACAGGAAGCCCCCCAAAGCATGAGCCTTAGAGTGATATGATAAACGAGAGCTTTGAGAACAAGTCATCGCTAGGAGATGAAAATGTCGACTCGATCGGAGTATGCAGTCAAGTAGGCATATGTAGTACATCAGTATGTTGACTCATAGACACAAGTAACCAAACTCATAGCTGCAGACCAATACAAGGTAGATCCATGAGTGGAATAAACAAGCATGGCTACTAGAATACAGTGTAGATCCATGTGATAGAGGACTCAAACTTGGACATAGCTACTAGACATACAACGTAGATCTATGTCATACAGACGCAAATTTGAGCATAGCCACGACCATACAAATGTGGATCCATTCTAGATATGCAAAACTCCATCGCAACCTAGGAAAAAAACAATGAGCGCTTTTAAACAAATGCCTAGGGTCTTCATCTCGTCTTCCACAAAGTACAATTATATCCATGTGATTACAATGATCTAAAGTCAAACATGGTAGAAACCACTTGATTACGCGCCAATGACGTGAACCGTTAACAAGTGTAAGGGAGATCACCATTAATGTCAATGTTTCCCAAGGTACTCTAGTACAATCTACTGAGTGCGAATTGATGTCCTAATGTTGAACACCTAGTCGATTCTATCGATCAAATCTCAATGATGTGAACCTATCTTGAGAGTGAGAGAATATTTCATTAAGGCATACAGATCTCAAGGTACTAAATATTGTTTCTAAGACTATTTCTCGGATGATGAGCTGATGTCGACGAGAATAGTCTTGTCGAAGGAGGGCCATGACGAGTTCCACATCGATTACACAAAACTTGGAACATAGTTATGGAATGATGTGAATGTAGTAACCATATGACTGAATCAAAGATACTGAAACAAAAACTGTGTAGACTGCAAAGGTAAAACTTCTTCAGATCCCCTTTGAACATCGGGCGGCATGAAAAAATGACTTGGCAGCATGACTAGACAAGACAGATACATAATGCGATAGTGGACAATGCATTATTTTGAAAGACTCAAAGGATTGACATGACTCATGAAAGTGGATCATCACGGAGATCAGCTGAATACCCAATTGACTAACATGATTGTGCAGTCAAGTGCCATGTTCAAAGGTAACGACAAACAAATGTCGTTATTTAGAAAATGATTCCCTTCCCATTTTCCCCATCATGATCAATGAGTGCCTCTTTTCCATTTTATGAGTTCAAAGAGGGTAACAAACAATCGATATAGCTTGTCAGAAGACAAGTCTAGTCTTATATGTTTTACGTACCTGAGAGAGGACGGTTTTGTTCCCAAAACGGGTCTCTCAATGTTTAATTTAACAGGTCCACTGAAAGAAAACTCAGTATCGTTCATGTTTAGAGAGTCTGGACGAATACAAAAGAAAAATCCATGGGGGTCCTTTTTCATATGATTTAGTCTCTAAGGCCCGAAAAAGTGTAAAATCATACCTTAGAGAACTCTTCCAGTCATGATTGGGTGGAGTGTTCCTTTCTCATAAATAGTCCTATCCAAATTGAGAAAGAGATAACCTACCGTCGGACGGACGACTCTTCAAATAATTTAACAAGTGTGAAGAAGACAAGATCACTTGATAATATTTTCATATTTAGGGAGCCTGAAAAGGGTTTAAAAAGAACTCCATGAGGTTCCTTTACGCAACGTAATGTTTTATGAGCCTGGAAAGAATCGAAAACAGACTCGATGACTTTTTTGTGTTTAAGGAGCCTAAAAAAGAGGTGAAAAGAGAACTCCATGACACTTCTTTACACAATGTCATATTTTACGAGCCTGGAAAGAAAATTGATCTGGACTTGGAACTTTGATACTAGAATTTAATGAGTGTGATAAAGTGTCGTAATAAACGCTCAATGACCTTTTCCATTTTGTGAAAGTATGAAAAATCGATAAACAAACTTTCCCAGAATCTTCTTACTAAAGTCAACCTACAGATGACTCATAAACAAGTGTTAAATGCATTCAAAATCAACATTAAGGGATTAAGAAAAACAGATTTTGACCAAAACATGATGTAATATCAAAACTATAGTGGGTCGGACCCAAAAAATGTCTATATAAGGCAAGTAAATAGTAAAAAATAAAAACATTTCACTATTTACCTCTAGCAGAGAGTACTTGGAGCATTTTCTGGCTAGATCTTACATAGTTGATACCAGGAGTTTCCACCATCCATTTTCAGTCTCGTCGGTTGCAGGTAACAGCTAAGACCCTTATCTTTCATTTCATGGCTTCTATTTTGGGATTTGGTGGGGTTTTGGGCCTATTTGGAAATCCCTAAAATCCAATATGCAGGCACCACAGCTACCCCTTACAGGATACACGGTACCACCCAAGAACCGCACCAAGAACACAGTGGACAGGCGGTGCCACTGCCTGTATCCAACGGGGCATAGATGGTGCCAGCTGTGGAGAAGTTAAAAAAATGATATGGGAAAAATTTACTCATTATTTTGATTTGCAATGACTCAAGGATGATATTAAGCATACCATTGTTGTTTTTGGCAGGTCTAGGTGTCCAAAATATGGTGATATGGAAGGAAAGAACACATGATAATGGGGATGATGCTGCTAAAAGGAATGCGGTTTGCATCGCCGCACTCCGGTACTGTGGGCTCTTAAATTTCTTCCAGACACCAAGCATGGTATCCCACGAGAGATTACTGGAACACATACTGAGAATGTGGAATCCAGAACAATAGTATTTTGAGGTGGGGGCACACATACTTACAGTGGAGGTAGAGGATATCTACTTCCTGACTGGCCTATCGAGACAAGGTACTATCTCACAGATAGGTTCGCGTGGTGGGGACATTACCACCAGAGAGCTCATAAATCGGAACTGTGTACCAGGTACAGGTACATCATGGAAGAAAATCCCCATCAGGGCAGTGACAGACATGGCTCTACGAATTTTCCTGTTCACCATGTAAAGGGTGTTAGGGAGCCAGTGTGCGCATCAAGCTTCCAGGGCACATATGCTGTATGCCCTAAAGGCTATGGCACCTATGTTGTTCAACTGGGTGGAAGCATTGCTTCCAATATTAAAGGACCAACTGACTAAATGTCAGGAGGGAGAGCTGAAGCAGTTCATCTTTGGTTCCATATTAGCTTGCTTCTTCTTTGAGCGAGTCCCACAAATGAGGCCCTAGGTGACTTTTCATAGTTTGAGAGCACGAGACCCCCATATGCTGAGGTGGGTCCAGGTCATGGTTCGTACAGGAACAGGTAGGGGCAGAGTCAAGTTTGGTGATCCATTCTTTAGATGGTTATGGGATCAGATGCTCATGGTCAAGGACTATACCTATGCAGGCATATATTTTACAGGTGATCCTGACCTACCACTCCCATTTGGAGGGAAGTGGGATGACATTGGTAAGAAGTAAGAAACCCTAACAATGGAAACTATTTTTATGTTTTTTATGTTTTATATTTTTTATGATAAGTGACAAGACATGTTTGTCTTCATGCAGATGTTGGAGAAGCAAGGCCTGGAGGAGCATCTCCATTAGACAGGCGATCCAGAGCTTGCTTCATGCCACAGGGTGATGATATCACCAGGGAGTTGGAGGAGAACCTAGAGAGGTTGACTCTGGACATCCCAGATGCTGATATATATGACCTCCTGACTAGATATCAGAGATCTAGAGTGGGAGTACCAGGCCGATTTAGTAGGCTACTACGTAGGGTGGCTCAAGCAGTGATGTACTATCATGAGCACCATTAGTGGATGAGACATGTCTACTGAAAGCTGATAGCTTTAGGATTTTTTGTATGATGATTTTTTCTGAAAGCCTACGTGCTTCAGATGAGGTCTCGGGACCTATTTTTGTAAAAAAAATTCGTATATATATATATATATA
>LPNX010622913.1:213050-234026 GCA_001517045.1 Pseudotsuga menziesii
ACGCCCAACACTGATCTGATGTGTGCCCAGTCTTTCCACAACGCTTGCACTGCAACTTTGATATTTTTCTTCTACCCCCTCTTCCTCTGAAATTTCTTCTTCCTCGTCCGCTCTTGCTGCAATCTCCCTTGGAAGGGTCTTTGGATTGGTCTTTTCCAGCTGGGGAAGCACCAATACTAGATGCCAAAGAGTGCATCTTTACAACCGTTAGTGTAATTTACAATAATAAACTTGATATGAAAAAGAGAAATAGAAAACAATAACCTTGCAGGTCTACAGTCTCTGCCAAGGTGAATACAATGCAAGCTTCTTCAATATGCAATATATCAATCACTAGCTTCAAATATACAACAGCATTACTTTTTATACAATGTGTGGAGGCACCAGAAGCTAATATATTAGTGTGCAAAGGATATAAGTGCACAAAAAATCAAGCACCAGACTATATACTCCTGCAATTATCAACAGCAATATATGTGTGCTATATCAGTCTCAATATTTTGCAGTCATGCAATATATAATATATCAGTCTTCATTTTCTGACATCTAAAACGAGCAAATTGTGACACAATAGACTGCAAATACTCAGGCCCAAATTATAGGGCAAATACAGATTGAAAGCAGCGCTTCATAGCCACAATACAAAGTGAGGGTTTATGCTAATGTATTGGAAACGTTCTTTCATACTTCAGAACTTTCAACTGCGAGAAACAAAAGCAATGAATAACACAAATAATAGCACTCCATGCTCAACCAGCATAGAATCCATATATACAACTCATATATACAACACATATATTCTTAGTCATCGGTAATAAAAGAGACGCAACATACAACACGGCATTCTTCAGTCTTCAGACAGCATACTTCAACGCATTCTTCAGTCTTCAGACAACATACTATGCAGCATTTATTTCTCCAATTCATGGCAATCAATTCATAGAAGGGAAAACACTTTCCACGCAGTTGATAGAGCAGCATATACTCAATCTCCATGGTGTTCACTTATTAGGGTTTACAACACATAAGTCTTCAACTCAGCTTCAACATATCAGAAAGTCGTAGCTCTGATAGGTCATGGTTCTTCTACTTTCCAGATCGAATAATGAACAGAGATTTATATTCACGCTTACAACTTTCAAGTCATTTGCTTACGAAGAAAGCTATACTACCGCAATTTTGATGTTCTTATTGGCACAAACCTTGACATTCAATGTGAGGATGTAACTCCAGAATTTTGCTTGAGAGATTCGAACATGCAGGGGTCCATGACAATAAGCCAGTGCTCGTAGTCGCAACCGGGGAATAGGGACGCAGTCTCCACGGGCGGCCGGTCGCTCCAGTTCGGCGACGAATTAGATAGAGGGGAATACCCTAAATTATTTGTAACCTAGCAGCGTATCGTAAGCCGGCTCACTGGAACCTTGGGTGCCAGAACGACTCCATGGGAGATGGCAACAAAAGAGTTATTGAACAGCGGAGAAGACAGATGGGCAGAAAGGGAGGATATCGGGTGTTGGAGAGGGAAAAACCAGCGATCTTCAACAGCAAAAATACGACCTCAATCTCCAACAAATTCTGAGACTTGACTAGTCGCATTAATCCTTCCATATCATTTCCCACCACGGATCCCTACATGAGATCGCAACTAGTAGCATGTGGATTCTACCCAAGTTTGAACAACAAATGCATGGATTCTCTGGAAAATAGGTTATAGGTGCAGCCGGAGTCGATCCTGAAACTGCCGAAATCACTAAAATTAAAAACAAAGTCACCGTGTGGGCTGAAGTGTATAGGTTTCTACAAGGGGTGGTAAGAGTCCTCTCGGAAACTCAAATGCCTCCAGTACATCGTAGGGCGAGGCCTGAGCAGCAACTGTAACTCTACATGGGGTAGTAAGAATTTAGGGTTTTCTATTACCAACACAACATGCAGATGGAGGACTGAAATGCAGTAACGCATACAATGCATGCTACTCGACTGGCAGACTGATGGAGCAGTCTGGCAATGGACTGGCAAGCAGAATGCCAGGAATGGGCAGACTGGCAACAGGAAGGAGTTATGGCGGGCAGGCAGCCAAGATCTGATACCACTTGTTGGTAATAACTCCCAATTAATTATTATTCCAATGCAAATGCCTATATTTATACAAATCACATGGCGGTTGGGTTTCACCTTCCGCTCAGCCTGTTTGGCTTCCTACTATTTATTTATTAATTTATTTACATTATATAACCCTAACGGATTATATTCTAACAATAATCAACTAACTCATAGGCTCCTTTCTCTAACACCATGTAAATAACGAAAGGTCCATACCACATAGACTCGAACTTACCCTTCCCTAGCTTGTCATATCTCTAGTCATAAGTCAAAACTAGGTCACTCTCGTTGAAAACATGAGGCTAGATGGATTTATTGTACTGCACCTTGACGTGTTTCTTATGTGCCTCATTAGACAAGGCATCATCTCTACAAGTCTCATCAAGGTTATTTAAGTACAAAAATATCGCTTCCTCTATGGAAGTGTCTGGGAGAAGTTCGATGGCAAGTTGTAAAGATGGAATCTGACATTGGATCGGCAAGACAACTTCAAGTCCATAGACAAGCTAGAATGGTGTGAAACCAGTAGCTGTTTTCATGAAAGTTTGATAAGCCCAAAGAGCAAAAAAACGAATGAGATGCCAATTGGATTTATGATCTCCAACCATCCGGTGAAGCATAGTTTTCAAAACCTTCTTAATGGCCTCTACCTGACCATTAGCTTGCGGATAATATGGTGTAGAGTTTTCATGGCGAAAATATAGCTTGGCACTCAATTCCTCCATCATTTGATTACGGAAATGAGATCCATGATCACTAACAATGGACTGCAAAACTCCAAATCTAGCTATGATATGATTGAACAAGAAGAGAGTGGTAGTCTTACCATCTTCTGCATATGTAGGCATGGCCTCAACCCATTTTGTGAAATAATCCATGGCTACGATGCTGTAACCATGCCCCCCAGCTGAGGTAGGTTTACAATGCATGAAGTCAATCCACCATTTGGAAAAAGGGCCAATAGCAATGACGGGGTGAAGCGCAGTAGGATGGGTGTGCTTTTTGGGATAAAATTGTTGGCATGGTGGGCATTTCTTAACAGCCTCATGACAGTCTTTGAATACAGAAGGCCAGAAATAGCCAGCATGAAGGATTTTATGGGCTATAGCCATTAGAGATAAATGACCACCACATGCTCCAGAGTGGCAATCGTTCAACACGTGTTCATCCTCCTCATGAGTGAGGCATCACTGGAGAATGGAATCAATCCCACGTCTACAATGTATCATTTAACATAAGATAGTACTTCACATGGTGATGGATGCAGTGATGATCATCGCGAGATAGATGCAGCTGAAAACACTAGGTCTGGAGATAAATCAGTAAATCTCCATACCAAAGATCAATAGTGCTAATTAGGAATAGGAATTCATCTAGAAATGAATCGTTGGGCTCAGATTTCGTGGTAGCACAGGGAAGGTCACACATAAGCTCAGCAAAAACCAAGGATTTCTTTGATGTAGCCTTGGCAAACTCGAGATCGAACTCCTGAAGGATGAAGATCCAATGGGAGTACTTTCCCCTGAGTACCTGACGAGTTAGAATGTAGTACATCGGGTTCTGGTCTGCCAATACAGTGGTAGTGCAAAGCAGAATGTAGTGATGAAATTTTTGTACAGCAATGACCGTGGCCTAAGCTAGCTTCTCCACATGTGAATAACGGGTTTTAGAATCAATAAGATTCTTACTGGTGTAATAAATCACATGCTCCTGACCGTGGATATTGTCCTGCACTAAAACCATGGCGATGGTAGTCGTGGAGGCAGAAATATACAAGAAAAAGTCCTTTGAATAATCCGCATGGTGTATCACAGGTGAATGAGTTAGAGCATGCTTAAGATTATCAAAGTCATGTTGGGCTTGGTAATTCCAGAAGAATGGAGTGTTCTTCTTGAGGAGACGCATATAACCGTGTGTTTTCTCAGCGAAATTGCACATGAAATGGCGGAGAAAGTTTTCCTTCCCCTACAAATTTTGGAGTTCAAGGATGTTGGTTGGGGATGGTAGATTAATGATAGCAGAAATCTTCAAAGGATCGATCCATATGCCATATTTGGATACCAAAAAGCCAAGAAAACATCCCATCTCAACGCAAAAAACACATTTATGCAGATTGAGCTGTATATTATAATGATGACATGTCAGCAATGTGTCTCTAAGATGACTAGGATGATCCTCCCATCACTGTGAATGAGCAGGGAGGTCGTCAAGGTACGATTCAACAATATGTTTAACGTCATGAAATGCATAGGACATCACATGCTGGAACGTGGCTCTAGCATTTTTGAAGCCAAAGGGTAACTTCTTATATGCAAAGGTTCCCCATGGGCGAATGAATGCTTTCTTATGGTGATCACAGGGCAATATCTCAATCTAATTGTAGCCGGAGAAGCCATCCATGAATGAAAAGATGACACTTCCAGCACAGTTGTCAATAATATGATCGATATGCGGGGTAGGAAATTTGTCCTTGGGACAAGCTTTATTTAAATCCCTAAATTTGATGCAGACTCTAATGGTGCCCTACAATTTATTTGTAGAAATTCAGGCCAGCAATAGATTAATTTTACCCACAACAATTATCAATTGATCATGCAAAATTGCTAACAATGGAGACTGAATATGGAGCTGTAACACAAAATTATATTAACTGAGTGTACAATAGCCAACCCTGTAATAACATAGGTTGCTGAATATATAGAATACATCAAGAGATCGAATGCATAAGGAGGCATCCAAAAATAGCATAAAGCAGGCTTACTCAAAATAGGCAAATCCCCCATAGGTGTAAAAAGCAGATCCCAAATCTGTCATGGAGCTCACGAATTGGCAAGGGCGCATGGGAAAGCTAAAGAGTAGTGGAATGGCAGCTCATACATGCTTTTTCATGGAGAAAAGAGTGGAGGATGAAGAGGACAAAATGCTAGTTCACCTCACCTAGTCTTGCTTTCCTATGTGCCTTAAAACACTGAAAAAGCAGGCAATAAAGCAGAAAAAGTAGAAGGGCACCTAAGAGGCCAGGAATAAAGCAGATTTGATTCCTAAGGCTTTCCCAAGTGCTACATGAGTCAAATATGGCAAGTTTGACCTCTATGGATAGGCAATTAGCAACTTGCACAAGGTGGGACACATGAACTAGGAAAATAAGACAAAAATAAATGAATTAATGTCTAAGTGGGTAAAATATGGGTTGATTATTCTAACATTATTGACAGGGACAATGTTCAATACCCATTCTATCAGAGGCATAGGATAAATAAAACCAGCTTTCAAAAGTTTCTCAATCTCAGCTTTAATAGTTGTGGTCTTCCTAGGATGGACTTGCCTAAGTTTCTACCTGTCAGGTTTAGCCGTGGGATAAGTTTTAATATCATGGACCACAATGGAAGGGTAAATCCATAGCATCTCTTCATAGGACCAGGAAAAAATATCACGAAATTCCTTTAAAAGTTCCTTATATGCTTCAGATTCATCTGTGGAGCAGTTCTGCCCAACATGAACATGCTCAATAACATCAGGCTTGGATGATATGTCAATTGGGTTCATTTGAGTAATGTTGCAAAGGTTTCCTTCATAATTTGTATCTTGCAACAATATAGGACTTTGAAAAATGTTGACAATATCAGTGGGAAACAAGGATGCAAAATCATGGTTGCCCGAACTGGTATTGGGGAGGAACATGGATCTATGATGGTGATCCTCCCAAATGGGCTCATCTGTATTCATGATCTCTATAATGGACTCGTCAGAAGGAAAAGTCTCGGAGAGATAATCTAGAATTGGAAGAGAAGGTTCTCACCAGTACGGTAAATAGTAAGGATCCGAAGCCACTAAATGAAGGTCACCCGTGTGATCATCAGAACAAGTTTGAATGGTGTCATACATAGCTTCGTGCAGGATCAACGAGGTGGACTGAACAACATTTTTTCCCTTGGGATCAAAGTCAAATGAGGCGATCATATGTACTATCACGACATCTGTGCTAGGAGGAGTAGACGGAAAAATCCCCATAAGGGATGAATCGTTCAACATACCTACCCCAATCGACTAGTAAGGAGGAGGGGACTGACCTAACATGGGGATGTTATTAGCTGTGGAAGTAGTAACATCCAGCATACAAAAATCAAGCTGGTCAATGGTAACAATTCTCCCAAGATGGGGGAATTGTATTGTTTGAAATACTATTGAAGTAACAACAGTCATGGCATAGAATCAATTCCTTCCTAAAAGGAGGTTATAATCCAAAGGGGCATCCACCACTTCTACTTGGATGGAAACGATTTTTCCCCCTAGCGCGACTGTGAGGGCTGATACGACACCATGGGGTTGTAAACCCCGTCCATCAAAGGCTTTAAGGGTCATCGATGATGTAACAGGCTCGAGAGAGCCAAGAGCTTTCCAACAAGTCAAAGATAACACCGAGTTCGAAGCTCCTCCATCTAGTACCGTTCGAAAGACTTTCTTTCCCACTACTTTCATAATGATCTGAAAAGCGAGTTTATGTGGTAATCTAGGTTTATAGTTCTGAATATTGAAGTGAATCAAGTTAGTGTTATCCGGGTCTAAAGCTCCTAAAATTGTCAACAAATTCTTGCGCTGTGTGGGGAAACTTTGGAGTACTTCTAGGGTAGACATCACATAAGGTGCCTGCGCGAGATCTTCAACTACATTATAGAATTGAGCAGCTCAGGCATTGGGATTAAGGACAGCCTTCCAAAGAGTACTCTTTGGTGGGCGCAAAATCATGTCGAGAGTAGGCTTCTCAATAGACAAGGGAACAGTAGACGAGGATTTTGGAGAACTAGTAGAGGGAGCTTTCCCTGAAGAAGATTGCTCTTCTTTCTTATCTGCAAGTTTATCATAATTCTGGCTTCAAGTTTGCAGCTGGATGGTATCTGATGACATCATACGAATTTCCTTTGATGAACTAGAGTTACCCTGGTTAGACATGTGGTCTACCAGTTGTTGTTTAGAGGGAAAGGGATCCGTAAGTACTGCAGGTGCAGGATTAGACTTCAGAAACTGGGAGATTTCATCCCGATGGGGACACTCCTTTGAAAAATGGTCACCACTGCATAACAGACAAGGATATTTATCCTTCCTTTTCCCTTTGTCATTTTCATTATTGGTTGATCATGGGCTCTCCTGTTGGTTTCCAGGTTTTTTATTTCAATTTTTACCTTTCTTTTTATTACCTAAGGTTTGAGTACTTTGAATAGAATTGACCTCAGCAAAAACCGGTTTGGGTTTGCTTGACAGGTTTCGCTGCAGCTGGGGACTGGATTTAACTAACAATGCCATCAACATGTACTTCTACTGGTGGCTTGACAGGGTCAGTGCTAGGGTGAGGATCTTGAGGAATCAAGTCATAAAGAGTCCCGGACTGGGAATAGACCAACTCTAGGTACTGAGCCTAACTAATATCCTGCTCTTCGGTAATGGCACCGCCCATGGCCACATGTTAGGAAATAGGAGGCAACAAGGACTTAGTGAACCAATCAGCTAACAACTGATCTAGAATAGGGGCCTTAATAAGCCTTCTCTGCCTTCTCCACTAATGAATATGATCAGAAATGTGGGTGGAGATGTTCCGTCACAGAGAAGTTAAAAGTTCAGTGCCCGTTTCATAATGGATAGGGAGTTGAAAGTGCATAAGCAATACAGTTTCCAATGAGCCAAAATCCACAAACCAATGTTGTGGGAGTTCAATGTACCACTTCGCGGCCGTACTGGTCAAATTTTGCTGAAAGAGTCGCAATCGAATAGAATCATCCATGAGAGAGTTGGAGGAACACCACAAATGAAAAGTCATAACATTATTCTGCAGATCTTCACCCTACTTCCCATCGAATTTCGGAATATCTGATGGTAACTTTATCGGAATGGGAGGCCACGAGGGATTGTGTCGAATGTGATCATTAATCAACTTGGACAAATCAGGCAAGTCCAAAGTTGCTAGGAAAGGTAACTGTCTATTTGGTTGCACATACTGGTAATATTTATATGGCATATAATTACCAGTAGGGCCATTGGTAGACTGATAAACAGGTTGTTGTGAGGAAGAACCATCGGAGGATCCGCCTACGAGGGGTTGATTTTTGGAATTAGGACTGCTAGGACAACTAGGGCCTCCAGGAGGAGGACCTCCAGAGCCATCAGGACCACCAGGACCACTAGGAGGTAGACCACTAGACCCTCCAGATCCTCCAGGAGGTGGTAAACCTCCAGAGCCACTGGAACCACTAGGTGGAGGGCCACCAGACCCTCTAGATCCATAAGGAGGAAAGCCACCAGGTCCCCCAACACCACTAGGACCCCCATTACCATAAGGAGGAAAGTTTCCAGATCCTCAAGGACCATGAGGTCCCCTAGGGGGAGGACCTCCATAAGGTGGTCCTCCCGCACCTCCCGTAGTATGTATAGGTATCCCTCCCATGGCTAGCATGTAAGACTAGTTGGGTTTCCCCCATGGTGTAAAAGTGTTACTAGGGTATGGAATTCCAGTATAAGGCATTCCTGTAGGATTAGATGGATGATTATCTACAGGTATTTGATAACCATAACCATTAGAAGGTTGAGCAGTAACAGGTTGTGCCCCCAAGGGCTGACCTGAACTAGATGGGGGATTTACCACATTAGTGTGGGTGGGAGGGACAAAAACTATAGATGTTTCTATGTTAGAGTTCTGCCCTTGAATAGGTACAACTCCGGTATCATATAACATAGGTCATGCCGGTGGTTGCCCCTCGGCATTAGAAGGTACTGACAAAATAGGAATTGAAGGTTGGGCCCTAGATGCAAAAGACCTGGGAGGATTTAGAATAGACATAACATGAGAGGTGAGAGGGGTGGAAATTTGACGTGGGTTGTGGGTTGTTAATGGACGATCTATAATCGGTTCAATGGGTCTCATAGAATAGACTAGTGAACAATACCCCACAGGAAGAGATGTGGAACATACTAGTGTAGAGCCTAATAGGTTATCAATCTACTTTTCTACCTCCTATGCACAAAGAATAGCAGTACGATATTTCCTATGTTATTCTTCATCATCAGGAGAACTTACACGGGTGCCAAATGAGGCAATGGCCTATCCAATAGGTGTCTCCAAAAAAGGAGCATTAGGACCAAAGTTTGTATGGGTTGTATCATCAACATGACCTTCCAAGGGAGAATGGAATGATGAATTTCCCCGAGAATGTTGTTGGACTAGGGGAGGCAAGTGTGAAGAATATGGTACTCCACTTTCCACCACCACATTATCTCCCACTTGGGAGGTGGTAGTAGCTCCTTGGTCGATAGCTTCCATTGGATTTTCTCCTGAAACAGGAATAAAATTAGGTGGCAAGCCCTGTACTCTTCTGGACTGTCTTAACTCAGCCAGTTTGTACAGTTCCTATCTAACCTAGGCTCTAAAAATCTAAAAAAAAAACACACCAAAAGACTTCCCTACTCAAACTATAGGTCAAAACAAGCAGACTTAAAATGACAGGAGGAGTTCAAAAGTCAGGTCTCTAACTAGGATTGTCAAGAAGGTGCCACTCATTATATACCTTGAGGGTACATGCGTAGTAATATCCCTGAATGTTGTTTTTGGTGTATGGCTCCAAATAAGATGGCCAAAAGGATTTTCTCATATAGATAAGGTACCCTAGTGGGGTCTCCCGATATACTCAAGGTATGTGGGAGCTCGAATCAGTAGTAGTGGTGTCTAATGCATAACCGTACACAAGGGCCCTTTCGATATACAATCGAGTACGTGAAGTACCTTTCTATATACCTCAAGGGTATGTGAAAGGACATTCAATATACTGATGTTATGTGGAAGAACCGCACGAGTACCAGAATGTAATGCTGACAAATATGATAGCTCCTACGTTTTACGATGCCCAAACACGTCTCTAACCTATCACTCAAGTCACTATGTAAATTTTAACCTACAACTACCATTAATTTTAACTTGTACGGTTAGATGAATGCATGATGTTTTGACAGAAAATTAAAACCATGCAATATGCTTATGTAAATGTTCACTTTACCGTCAAGTATGCCTACTTACAGGAGGGAAGAGAGTGTTTTTCTTTTTTTTTCAAAACCAAAAACCATTCCAATCAACAGTCATGAACATCAAATCAAAGACAAGAAAACACTTTTACAAACCAAATTCTTCTTTTCGAAATCAAATGAGAAGGGTGAGAATCTCTTTTCCTAAAAGAACAACACCAAGCACACCTATATGCCAATGCACTCTAACTTTTCAAATTTCTCAAAAACATAAGCAATCTATCTTAAAACTACCATTTTATTTTTTATTTTGATCAAGATAGTCCTATATGCATGAGAGACAAAAGATCATAAAGGTCCCGAAAGCTTGTAAAGCCAATCAAAAAACCCAAATCCAATGCTCAAATATGATGTCCTAATCTGAAGCAAAACTTTTCTTTTTTGAAGGAAAGAAAAAGAAGTTTACTATGCAAGCAAGAAATGAAATCTAGAAGCTAATATAGTGTTCTTCTTTCAGTATATGCAACGAAAAGAGACTTCAATGAGAACCCTAACTTTTAGAAAACAAGAAATCCTTCTTTGAGCATAACCAACAAGCAAGAAGCAGATGAACAATAAAAAAGAATAAATAAACTTTTGAAATTCCACTCAAATCAATCTTAAACCATCAAAGCAGCAAGCCACACACATCAGATTCAATAACACAAGTCTGATAACATAACTGAAAGCAATCAAAATTTCAAAATTTTACAAAGAAAAATGAGGAAAAAGAGTTTTGGACTAATGCCTACCTGGCACCACGTTTCATAGGTGTTGACAGAGCGTTTCCAGGACAACACCGCTCCTTGCAAATCAGATACAGGCAGTGGCACTACTCCTTGTACACATCATGGGCACAGTTCCCTATAGATGGCCAAAACAAACAAATGAATGATGGATCAAGTCAGAAAAGACTAGATCAAGGAAAATACTATCGAATTGAATGTGGTAATAGAGCATAAAATACCGAAATGACTCAGATCTGGAAATTTCAAACCCAAATAATACAAATCAGAAAGTAGATATGACTAAAAAGAGTTGAAGAAAATGGAGCTTGGATTCGGACAAGAGTTGCAAACTGAGGAAGATCAGAACAACTGAATACTCTAGTCCCCAGCAGAGTCACTAGATTTGTTAGCCGGAATATTTCACCTCCTGCGGATAGTAAGGTGTTCCACTGGTCTGAATGGTTCAAATCCAGAACAAATAGAGGACAGGGGTTGAAGACTCTCCCTAGATGATGTAGATATCTATAATACAAGGCTTTGACAGTTCACCTATGTACCTGCAAAAAATCTCAACACGAAATGAATCAAAGCAACCAGAATATGATCTACTAATCTATGCTAGTGACTAAGGAATCTAGCAACATATATATGCGAAATCAAAACAACAACATCATATGTGGGACAAAAATCAACTTTCATTAGAAATATGAAGAAGTTTACAACCAAGCCTTAGTGTTGACATGCATCTCCATGAAAACAATCCTTCATCCCCAAAAGCTCTGACTCTAGCTCTCTATGCTCTCTCCAAATGATCTTGGGCCAAGAATCAATCCAACAACATAACAATACCTTCAATGTTCTCTCCTCAACCATTGATATGAGCTCATATTTATAGGGCTTTAATGGATAGATATAGTTGAGAAATTAGTGGGTGAGGTGGCCTCTAATATCCTAGGATGAGGGATCTCGAGCTCAACCAACCCTCAACAGTAGGGATAAGGTAGTACACGAGGCTTATCATCTAGAAGCCTCGAGAAACTTCTCTTTTTCCCTTTTTACCCAGGGTACCGTGCTTCTCCTTCTATGACATAGCATTTCTGGTAATAACTGCCTATGGACCAAGGGCAATCGGTGGTGGCACCGCTTGTGGACAACCGATGAAAGGCGGTGCGAGCAGGGGTACTGCTCCTGGATAAAGGGGCATGTGCGGTGCTAGGAATTTGTATGACAGATTGATGAAAAACCATTTAGTTTCCACTCCAGAAGCTAGGATTCAGGGAAAGTAGGTATGTCAAATGTCTTATCACATGATGGTGATACGATTTTGGTATAACAGATGTCATCTTCTAGTTATTCTTTTCTGCTCTGTTGGTTGTTCGGACTGATGCTTTTCTCAGCTGGTTTGGTTTCCTGTTGCTCAATTGGTGTATTTCCCCTTTAGGTTGGTGGTGGTATCATTTGTTATTTGTAGTCTGTTGGTGTCCTTTGCCGGTATATTGTTTGACATGAAGGTACTGATATGTAATCGGAGTTCGTAGTCCTCCTCTTTTTCTTGGTTTGTCAATGGTTCTTCAATTGTTTGATTTATTTCTTTGGATTTTGCTAGTATTGGGAATAGTCCTATGAAGTCGATGGCCCAAATTTCAAATGCCAAACTTGGGTTTACTGATATCAAGGAAATTTCTATACTAGGCAGAGGTCGAACTAGTTGTTGACATTTGTCACATTGGCTCACAAACTTTTTACAATCCTTGTATAGTGTCGGCCACCATATCCCTGACTACTGGATTTTCTTGGCAGTTGTATTTTCTTGAAAATGTCCTCCCACTGATCCATAGTATGCTTTGTACATGATATTATCTCTTTCGTGTTCTAATACACATCATCTGAGGATGTCATCCAGGCCCATTTTATATAAAAATCAATTTATGAGGCTATATGGTGTAGCTTTCATATCTAATATTTGTTTATTTTTCGTGTTCATGCCCTCTGGTGCTTGACCATTTTCTAAGAATTGAGCTATTTCCTCTAATTTTGTTGGTACTGCTTCTATTCAAAATAAGTGTGCATCCGGTAGGTCATCTTTGACTCCTGTTGGCTCCTCTTAAGTGTCGATTCGCGACAAGTGGTAGGGTCCGACATTTAATTTTCCTGGTCTAACAACGACTTCAAATTCGAATTCTTGGAAGAGTAGTATCCATCGACAAATTCTCCCATGGTGTAAGGGTTTGTTACAAGGTATTTTAATGCTTGGTGGTTGGTATAAAAGATGAAAGGGTTGGCTATTCGGTAATGTCGATACTTCTTGTTGAGGCCTGGAAAATCGTAGGAAACAACAGCAAGGGATTCTCTCCAGTCAACGTTCCCAACTAGCCCATGACTGTTTGGTATAGGGAATCCGTCCAGTTTGCAGTCCGGCTACCTTAGGTCAAGTAACAAAAACAAAAGGTTTTACCGGTTACGACCCAGTCCACCGTGTATATTTTTTTATTTTTTAACTTGAAGTGTGATATGCACGTGCCTAATTAACAATGCAGGGTGATAAAGATGCAAAGATTAGTCACAATGTGATGCGCAGGTTCTTACCTCTGGTATTAGCACTCACAAGCATCCAAATCATGCAAGAAAATAAATACTAACTAAACTATCTCTAGAGATCTGGGTATTAATTGATGAGTAATGCACCCCTATTCATGTGTTATGGCGAATCAGAGATAGCTGTTCTTATAACCAAACATATAAGCATGAATAAAAGTATATATGATAAGATAGCTCATCAATAGTTAAAACTACCATTACTCATATGGAAAAAGACATCATAAGGGTACTGAAGAACATTCAGACAAGAACATAGGTTCAAGAAATTAGAACGCTCTTACAGCTAATGAGACACAGCTGAAAATGAAATAGTTCACATTCAACATTGCTCATTTAATCATATTGACATATTCCACAGAGCACTTCCTCCAACAGGTAAAATTTGCAGTCTCTGGTTGTAAAATGAAATAGTTCCTCTTACAAGCATTAAGTAACAAGTTTTTCCAGTGAAAAAGCCCCGGTAAGTTCTAAATTTCACATATTTAAGCTAAAACAGTTGACCCCTGGGCTGCCAACAAGCGTGCGACCTTTTAGTTCCCCAAACGATTCATATCCCTCTATCTTTTCTGTATGCACTCATGAAACATTTGGTAACGGATCGGTTTTTAGCTCTGTGCCTTTGTAGCTACTGCTTTTTTTTTCTACTTCACTTGTCCTCCTTGCGATCTTGCTGGTTTCGGCTCTACCTTCACCAAACTGCCCATCTCCCTTCGCGCCACCGTGGTTTGACCAATCTCCGGAAACCACCTGCAATCAAACGACGTACATCATTCATCGGGATTGCATTGAAATCATATCAACTAAAATGGCTAAGCATTAAGAGAGGCCATGTACAACGTTACTGCCACAAGGCTTGACAAACGCCGGCACCACTACTTCGTCTACCTATGGGATCGAAGGAAAACACCCATGATAGGAAACAAGAACTCATCAGATGCTCAGAGTGCTGGCATCGAAAGCTAAAAGCCCTACCCTAGCCGCAACGGTGGAAGAGAAAGAGGTTACGGACATGTGACCGGAGGGCAGGAAAATTCCCAATCAGGAATTGGAAGGACATTGACATCGGAAGCCGAAAGCTTTGCACAACTGCAACAGTGGAAGAGAAAATAATACGGACCCACGACTAAAGGTAGACTTACATCGGCGGTCGGAGCAATTTACACTTCGGGTGCTTAACTGCTTTGCGAGCCACAACAGCGGAAGACGAAAGGACAACAGCCTTCGATCAAACATAATTTTGACGCCCGATCTATATAAAAAATATTAAGTGTTTTGGATAACTCTTAAAATTTAACAATGGTCACGAGCCTGTTTCACCTTTGAAACAGCAGTTTCTTCAAGGAGCAAAATCTGATTCATCCATGGCTAGCAAACCAAGCTCACATCTACGACCCACCAAAATCTCAAACAAAGACAACTTTTGAAACAGGCCGAGAGTCAATTTTCAGAAATCACCCAAAACTAGAGCATGACCAAGGATTCATGGATCCAAACGATTAAAAACAACTCTAAATCATGAGGAGGGGACCAAAATTTAAGAAATTTGGGGAAAACAGTTGCGGCCACAACACTTCTGTAGTGCAAAAACCATTCCTAATGCTTCTCTCTCTATTGTCGAATAGTTTCTTTCTAACTTATTTAGTTTTATGCTGCTATAAACTATGGGTTAATCCATTCCATCATCCTCTGGTTGTGTTAAGATCACTCCTATTGCTAGGCTTGATGCGTCGATGTGTACGTGAAACTTGATCGACCAATTCAGGAACCTTAAGATGGGTGCCTCAACTAGCTTCCTTTTTAGTGTTTCAAATGATATGTTACATTCATCTGTCCAGTCGAACTCATATTCTCTTAATAGTTCTTCCAATGGATAGGTCATATCTGAATAGTATCTCATAAATTTTCTATAATATCCTGTATGACCAAGTAGTACCCTAACTTGTTTTGGGTTCACTGGTGGTTTTAAATCAAGGAAAATTTTTATTTTTGCAAAGTTGACCTTGATGCTTTCTTTGCATACAATGTGTCCTAATAGTATCCCTATTGGATTTAGGAATATGCATTTCCTTATGTTCAGAGATAGCTGGATTTGTCGGCATCGTTTCAACATGATCCTTAGCCATTTGCAGTGATCTTTCAGCATAGAGTATATTGTCCAATAATTGAAATATATTTCCATTGTTTTGTAGATATATTATTGAAATGTTTTGACCACAATTCTTGAAAATATTGCAAGTGTGTTTTTTAGACCAAAAGGCATATCTCTGTAGGAAAATGAGCCGAATTCACATACGAATGCTGTGTTTTTCTAGTCTTCTTTGGCTATTGGTACTTGGTTGTAACTTGAGAATCCATCTGTAAACAAGTAGCATTCATGTCCTGTGACTTCATTTAGGATTTCATCCGCATAGGGTGTTGGGACTGGGTCTGTTAAGGTGACTTTGTTTAATTCTCTAAAGTTGACATAGATCCTTAGCTTTGTTAGGTCATGTTTCTTTGGTTGTACAACCATTGGACTTGCCCATTCTGATTGGTCAATAAGGTAGATAATTCCTGCTGCAAGCATATTATCAATATCTTTCTTGACTATCTCTTTTTATTTATGAGCTAATTTATATGGTCTCTTCTTTATAGGTCAGGCATCAGGTTTAATGTTGATCTTCATTTCTCTCATTTCATGGACTAGAACTTTGATATCTTTATAGTCTCTAGCGAATACATCCTAGAATTCTTTTAGTAAGTTTACTATTTCATTTTTTTGTTCTTCACTCCAGTAATCACTAATTTTTTCCATTTTTGGTCGATCATCCTTTGATATGTCAAATTCTTTAGTTTTCACTTTGGCATCTAACCATTCTGGTGATTTGGCTTCATTGATTGGTTGAATCCCTTCTTTGAGTTATGAAAATGTAGCATGAAAGTCTGCTGCAGTCATTCGGTTAGTATCTTCTTTGTCGGCTATCTCAAATTTAAGTACTGTGGGAACTGGTTTTGTTGTTTCTAAATGGTATGATTTCCATCGAAAGATTTTCCCTTCGAGATTTTTGTTTTCCATTTGTAGTCTTGTTGATTGTGACATTGTCCTGGTTTGTATGTTATTACATGTTATTGTTGGTCGATCATAATTTTTTGTTAGGGTTTTGTTCCTAGTCGGTTCTATAAACGCTTTGATTTGTTTTGCAGTGTCAACTAACTTTTCATTTTGTGGTATAAAGCTTAAGTCTCTGATGAATTTCTCTCTAAGTTCATGCCATTGAAATGTTTCACCCTGTGCTTCTTCCATTTTGTACCATTTTTTTGGTAAGTCGGATAACGTCGATGGAAACAGGTGTGGCCATGTACGTTCATCTTTATACCCAAGTCTTTTCCATTATTTTTGACATGTTCTTATGTCTTCTTATGGGTCCTGCCCCTGGATGAAAATAGGTATTTGTGCTTGTTTGGTTAGCCTCTTTCCTCTGAATTTTTCTACAAAGTAAGTCAAATCTGTTTCCATGTGTGCAATCTTGATTGATGGGTATCCCACCATCTAGCAACTTGTCCTGTGAAGGTTTCTACTAAGCTTTGTAATCAGCCATGTTCGCCAATGTTTTTAGATACTTGTTCTATATGCATAAATGGTGATTCTCTTTCTTTGTATCTTGGGATTTGTCTGATACTTATCTTTGTTGGTTTTAACGTAGGGTATTCCTTGATTTTCTTTTCGAAAATTCTTGGGATGATGGAAACTAAGAAACATTGTTGGACTGGTCCAGCAACCTCTTGCTTATGTCTCATAGTTTTTGACTTCCCAATCATATAATACTGCATATGAGTTGTATCCTACTGAATCTTGATTTCCTAAGTGAAGCTCACCATAGAAATTGGGTTCTGTGTAGTCTTCATTATTTTGTATTTTATATAATTGTCGGATGTCTATTTCTTCATCAATAGGTTCTATCCAAGGTTCTCCTTGGGATGGATGGATAGGTACTATAGCTTTCTATACATTCCCTTTTAGTTTTATCCTTTCTTTATCTTAAGATATTGATGCTTTCATTTTTCTTCCCCATGGTCGGCCTACTAAAGCTGGGAAGGAACTGGATGCTTCCTTAGGGTCAATAATTTCAAAGTCAATTTTGGTCGATATTCCTTTTATTGTCGTATCGACATTTCTCCAAACTCCGATAGGTTCGATCAGACCTTGGTCGGCTAATTTGAGGTATATTCTTGACTCATATAGTCGAGGTCTACTCAATTGTTCCTAAGTGTCACGAGTCATAATACTTGTGTGACAAAGTCAAGTACAACTTGTCGAACATGGTATCCTTCGATTTCTAGGTCGACAAGTGGGTCGACATCACATTTGTCCTTTTGGTTTAAACTACATATGTTTTTCATTTTTTTTTCTGTATTATTATTATGCTTTATATTATACAATAATTCAATGAATTGAGATATCGTTTATAATCTTGTACTAAATGTATTAACTCTTTAACTTTTCTTTGTTGACTATTATCATCTTCTTCTTGTCTAGCAAATGGTTTAAATATATTCGTTGAAGCATTATATAATTGTTTTTGTTTAGCTGGGTTAGGATAATCATTATTTTATTTTATTTTACTTATGCGTGGATTATCACTCCCAATTTTTGTCCCTTCTCGGGTTACTATATGCATAGTCTTCGTATTGATTACATCATGTTTTTAAACGCACAACAAGACATTAACGTTTTTCTTTTTAATGATTTTATCAAGCATAATAGGGAAATCCTCTAATGAGTAATCACCAACTCCATAGCTAGTACAAAATTTTAAATCGGTTATGTTCTTGTATAAGCAGTCTGCATATTGATGAACTTCTTTATAGCATGTAAAACACTAGATGGGCCGACGTGGTCGGTTGTCATGATTCCCAGAGAATCGACCTCAACCTCCATATCCTCCACGACAATTGTTGAAACAAAGCTCATATCGACGGCCTTCATATCTTTGATTATTTGGTTCATTTTGATCATTACTTCGCTGGTTTTTATCGTTGTTCTGCACAACTGTGTTTCTCTGGTAGACTGCTTGGTAGTTTTTTCGGTTCTTTAAGTTTAATTGGTAGTTAGCCATTGCATGAATTTTACTTCACAGATTACACACCAAGATGCTTTGCTATTTTTCATGTTATACGGGTAATATTTCATTGTGTGTTCTCCAGGTTCTTGGCAGATGTCGCAGAAGCACTTTTTCTGAACAAATCGAACGTCCTGTCGACTTATGTCTTGTCGATAGTTATCTTTAGCATGGTCGTCCGTTAAGCATTTTGTGCACCAGACATCTTGATTCTTGAGGTTCAGCTCTTTTAATGATTTCTGCATGATTTCTAGTTGTTTTTATAGTCTAGTATCCATGGGATATGCTGGGAAATCTTCATCCATCTCCACTTGCAGAGCTTTAGTAAGTGTGTCTTCATACATTTTAAACGTCTCCAAGCTTATGTGCCACCAAATTTTCTATGATATGCCTGCAAGGAACCACTGAATTAACAGTTTTTCATTAATTACATAATACAGTTAGCTGAGATGGTCTTTACAACGTTTGTCATATTCTCAGATAGACTCTGCTGGTTTTTGAGATGTTGTTTTCAACTTTTTAGCTGCGAAATCTTTTGCGTCTGGAGTTTTAAAGAAAGACAAGAATTTCACTTTAATTTATGCTTTAGATGCTTGGGGAGTTGTTAGCTAGAATATTTCACCTCCTGCGGACAGCAAGGTGTTCCACTGGTATGAATGGTTTAGATCTAGAACAAATAGAGGACAGAGGTTGAAGACTCTCCCTAGATGTTGTAGATATCTGAAATACAAGGATTTGACAGTTCACCTGTGTACCTACAAAAAATATCAACACGAAATGAATCAAAGCAACCAGAATATGATCTACTAATCTATGATAGTGACTAAGGAATCTAGCAACATATATATGCGAAATCACAACAACAACATCATATGTGGGACAGAAATCAAATTGCATTAGAAATATGAAGAAGTTTACAACCAAGCCTTAGTGTTGACATGCATCTCCATGAAACCAACTCTTCATCCCCAAAAGCTTCGACTCTAGCTCTCTATGCTCTCTCCAAATGATCTTGGGCCAAGAATCAATCCAACAGCATGACAATACCTTCAATGTTCCCCTCTCAACCATGGCTATGAGCTCATATTTATAGGGATTTAATGGATAGATATGGTTGAGAAATTAGTGGGTGAGGTGGCCTCTAAGATCCTAGGATGAGATATCTCGAGCTCAACCAACCCACAATAGTAGGGATAAGGTAGTACACAAGGCTTATCATCTAGAAGCCTCAAGAAACTTCTCTTTTTCCCTTTTTACCTAGGCTACCACGCTTCTCCTTCTATGATAGAGCGGTTCTGGTAATAACTGCCTATGGACCAATGGAAATGGGCAGTGGCATCGCTTGTGGACAACCGATGAAAGGTGGTGCGAGCAGGGGCACCACTCCTGGATAAAGGGGCATGAGCGGTGCTGGGAATTTGTATGACAAATTGATGAAAAACCATTCAGTTTCCACTCCAGAAGCTGGGATTCAGGGTAAGTAGGTATGTCAAATGTCTTATCACATGATGGTCATAGGATTTTGGTATAACAAGATGCCCCCCAAAGCATGAGTCTTAGAGTGATACGATAAACGAGAGCTTTGAGAACAAGTCATTGCCAGGAGATGAAAATGTCGGCTCGCTCGGAGTATGCAGTCAAGTAGGCATCTGTAGTACATTAGTATGTTGACTCATAGACATAAGTAACCAAACTCATAGATGCAGACCAATACAAGGCAGATCCATGAGTGGAATAAACAAGCATGGCTACTAGAATACAACGTAGATCCATGTGATAGAGGACTCAAACTTAGACATAGCTACCAGACATACAATGTAGATCTATGTCATATAGATGCAAATTTGAGCAGAGCCAAGACCATACAAATGTGGATCCATGCTAGATATACAAAACTCCATCGCAACCTGGGGAAAAAGCAATGAGCGATTTTAAACAAATGCCCAGAGTCTTCATCTCGTCTTCCACAAAGTACGATTCTATCCATGTTATTACAATGAGCCCAGGGTCTTCATCTTGTCTTCCACAATGTATGATTCTTTCCATGTTATTACAATGATCTAAAGTCGAACATGGTAGAAACCACTTGATTACTGGCCAATGGTGTGAACCGTTAACAAGTGTGAGGGGGATCACCATAAATGTCAATGATTCCCAAGGTACCCTAGTACAATCTACTGAGTACGAAAAGATGTCCTGATGTCGAACACCCAGTCGATTCTATTGATCAAAGGTCAATGATGTGAACCTATGTTGAGAGCATGAAAATCTGTCATTAAGGCATATATATCTCAAGGTACCAAATATTGTTTCTAAGACTATTTCTCGGATGATGAGCTGATGTCGACGGGAATAGTCTCGTCGAAGGAGGGCCATGATGAGTCCCACATCGACGACACGAAACT
>LPNX010622913.1:235538-283350 GCA_001517045.1 Pseudotsuga menziesii
AGAAACTTTATTGTAGAAGTGATTGTCAAAGGTTGATCTTGGGAAGAGGGGGCTTCTTTTTTTAGTTGGTCAAGTTAATATTTGCCACGTCACTATTGGGGACATCTTCAACATTTTCTTTGATCAAGCATAACTTCATCATTTAGAATCAGTTTTAAGTGCCATTTTTTTTAAACCACATATTTTTTCGAGCTCTTTGCATCCAGACAATTATTTTCTGTTCTTTCAGCCATTATTTTATAGTATGGCTACCCCTTGTGATATTATAATTACAAGTTCTAACTATTTCTCATGGAAATCTCGTATGGAGGATGTTCTTGGAAGTAGGGGACTTTTCAGGATAACCTCAGGTTAAGAAATAGAACCCACTGATGATGATAAGAAAATTAAATGGGAAAATAGATGTGATGAAGCTCATGGATTGATTGGGATGTCAATCTATACTGATTTGCAATTCCACATATCTGAAATTGATGAACCTAATCTCACTTGGGAAAAGTTGGTATCTGTGTTTGGTAAACACAATGAAATTCGGGGTCATCAACTTGAGAATGAGTTGCTTTCCTTGAATCCAAATGATTTTTCATGCATTCAAGACTATTAATTCAAGTATAAAACTCTTAGACTATTATGTGCAGAATGCAAGATTAAGAAAGAAGACAAACAATGTATTTATCATATTCTTTCAAAACTTGGACCTACATATTCTGTTTTTGTATCTACATTCTACTCCATGAAAGAATCCTTGACTGCAGCTAGCTATTAAGAGCCTAGCCTTGAATCCTTTTGTGATTCCTTAATTAGAGAGAAAGATAAGCTCATTCATCTTGGAATAATTAACAATGCAGATACATCTGGGAAAGCCTTATTGTCCCAACAGAAAGAAAAGTCGAAGCCTCCCAAGAAACAAAATTTTCGCAATAATAAGCCAAACAACAAGGGTCCCAAACCCTCTTAGTCAGCTCCTTCTTTAAAAAATTACAAAGGATCCAAACAAAAAGGAAAGAAGAATGAGCGTCATTGCAATATTTGTGGGAAAGATAATCATGATGAATCTAAGTGTTTTAAGAAGATGGCATCCTTGGAAGCAACAATGAAGAGGCACCACATCAACCTAGATTCATCTTCAGAATCTACCTCTCATGGACATACACTTTGTGCTTCTGGTTACTCTTATACTGCATCTTCGTCTTCTACTTCAATTTAATGGCTCATTGATTCTGGAGCATCTTATCATATGGCTAAGGATAAAGCCATCTTTTCTACTATGCATGAATGTAACACCAAACAAATATTTGTTGGTGATGATAGATATCTAAGTGTTGTAGGATTTGGAACAGTTCCAGTAGAAAATGGTCATTTCAGTGATATACTATGTGTTCCAAAAATTTCCTGCAATTTGTTATCAGTCTATCAAATTACTTATTCAGGTGAAGGTAAAATTGTGGCATTTACATCTCACCAAGTTGTAATCAAGGATTTTAAAAATCCTCAAAATATCCTTGCTACTAGAACTATTGATGATATTACTAGGTTGTACAAGTTTAACAACTTTGGGTCATCACCTTTTCCTTCAGTTTGTGTTGCTAATAGCGATAACTTGAGCAAACTTTGGCATGAGTGATTTGGTCACTTAAATTATTGCTCATTGCGACAACTATGTAAAGACAATATGGTGACTGGTCTTTCGCTGGTATCTTGCAAGGATGGTGTTTGTTCTAGTTGTGTACTCGAAAAACATCATCGGGACAGTTTTGACAAATGTTCCTCTTGGAACGCCTCGGTTCCCTTGGAGCTTGTGCACAGTGACTTGTGTGGCCCTCTTCCATCTGCTTCCTTTTCTGGTTTCAAATATTTCTTAACCTTCATTGATGACTACTCCAAATGCACTTGGGTTTACTTCTTAAAAATTAAGAGCGAAGTATTTAACATGTTCTTGTCCTACAAGGCCCTTGTTGAAAAACGATATGGTCAAGAAATTATTAAGTCAAGATCTGACAATGGATGAGAATATGTTAACAACAAGTTCACTACTTTTTTGCACTGAACAAGGAATCCAACAACAGCACACTGTTCCATATACACACAACAAAATGGTGTGGCTGAACAGAAAAACCAAACTTTAAAAGAAATGGCTAATTGTATGATCCAATCTAAAGGACTAAGTTTTCAATATTGGGTTGAAGCCATAAATTGTGCAAATTACATAGTTAATCGCACACCCACTAAAATTTTACAGGGTATAACACCAGAAGAAGCATGGAGTAAAATTAAACCAAATGTAAGTCACTTTCGTGTGTTTGGTTGTGAATCATGGGCTCACATTTCGGATGAAAAATGGAAAGCATTACAGCCTAAAAGTGAAAAGTGCATATTTGTTGGATATTCTGAAGATGTAAAAGGTTATAGACTTATTCAGCCACATTCTCATGATATAATCATTGGAAGAGATGTTAAATTTGATGAAAATCTCTTGGTTCATTCTCTACTGAAAGAGAATAACAAGACGAAGATTTGGTCAAAGAGACTACTTTAGTATTAACAATCTCTGTGTTAGAATAATCAACCCATAGTTTACTACCTTAGACATTAATTTAATTATTTTTGTCTTATTTGCCTAGTTCATGTGTCCCACCTTATGCAAGTTGTCAATTACCTATCCATAGTGGTCCACCTTGCATAATTTGACCCATGTAGCACTTGGGAAACCTCAAGGAATCAATTCTGATTTATTCTTGGTCTCCTAGGCACCCTTCTGCCTTTTCTACTTTATTGCCTGCTTTTTCAATGTTTTAAAGCAATAGGGAAAGTTTGACTAGGTGAGGTGAACTAGTTTTTTGTCCTCTTCATCCTCCACTCTTTTCTCCTTGGAAAAGCATGTATGAGTTGTCATTCCATCACTCTTTAGCTTTCCTATGCCATTTTGCTAATTCATGAGCTCCATGACAGATTTGGGATCAATTTTTTACACCTATGGGGGATTTGCTTAATTTTAGTAAGCCTGCTTTATGCTAGATTCGAATTGCTCCTCATGCATTCAAATCCATGATGTATTATATTTATTCATTAACCTATTATGTTACAGGGTTGGCTATTGTACACTGATTTAATATAGTTTAGTGTTTAGCTCCAATTTCAGTCTCTTTTGTGAGTGATTTTGCATGATCAATTGTTAATTGTTGTGAGTAAAATTAATCTAAATTAATCTATCACTGGGTTCAATTTCTACATGGTATCAAAGCCATTGTATATCGATTTCTCTCCTTCAAAATTGTTTTGCAGGTTCGACATCAGTGACTGGGAGCCTTCTACTGACAGCCGGGACAGATTTTCTAAGCTATGGATCAATCACAGAAAACTATCTTGACTCCCTTCAATTTATTTGAATGGAAAGTAGAGATGGAGATACTGTTGAGAGCGAAAGGTCTCTATAGGGTGACTATGGAAACAGAACCAGAGCCCAATGCAGCTACAGAGAAGATAAAATGACACAACAGGAGGGATGAGGCCTATGGTCTCCCGTGTCTGAGTATTTCCAGAGACCTCCTTTTCCATCTTGAAGGATTGACATCACCAAATGAAGTATAGGAGAATATTTCTGATCTTTTTGGAAAGACAGATGAGATGAGGGGACATAAAATCGAAAATGAGCTGATTTCTCTAAGTCCAAATAGCTTTGAATCCCTGTAGCTATATTTCTCCAAGTTCAAAGCACTTGTTTTGCAGCTGAAACAGTGTGGGATCAAAAAGAAGGATGATCAGATCATCCTGGCCATTCTCTCGAAGCTAGGCCCTGACTATTCAGTGTTTGTTTCGACCTTCTATGCAACAAAACAGACAGCTCGAACCTGGAAGATGCCTAGCCTTGCAGATTTCATGGAATCTCTCACATAAGAACAGGATAAGCTGGTGATGATGGGCACCATCAAACCATCCAAAGATCAAGCTCTGATTGCTGGAGATTCAAAGGTGGATTCAAAAAGTAAAAAGAAAGCTAAAAATCCACCTGAGCAAAAGAGAGACAAGAAACAGTCTCCGGAGGAGCCACAAGGTTCCAAGAAGAACTACCAGAAGAAGAAAAACAAAGGTGAAATGAGCAAGTGCGCATACTGCAATAAGGGAAATCACACTGAAAGCTCTTGTATGAAGAAGAAAATAGACATGCTGGCCCAACTCCTGGAGAAGAATGGCATCTCCCTTCCAGACAGCTCAAAGAAGAGATAAGGAGGATCAAGTTCAGATGACAGAGAGAGAGTTCATGCATTGGTTGCTGGCGCATCAAGGTCACCCAGTTTTATCATTGACTCTGGAGCTTCAAGACACATGGTTTCGACCAAGGATGCATTCTCCTCACTTGACATGTTGAAAGGACCACCTATAGTACTGGGAGATGACTTTCTCACTAAAAGTTTGGGCAAAGGGAGGATTGATCTTGATCATGGTCAGTTAAACATCTTGTTGTATGTGCCTGGTCTTTCCTCCAACCTCTTGTCAGTGTACCAGATGAACCACACTGGGTCTCCTAAGAAATTCATATTCTCCCCTGATGAATTTGATATCACAGAGATCTCAAGTGGTAGAGTCATTGCAAAAGGAGTTGCGAATCATGCTCAAAAGGTATACATGTTCTCACACTTCCTACCTTACTCAAACCCCTCTGCTCTTCTGATTCATGCTAATGAAGCAAGCAAGATTTGGCATGAAATATTTGGCCACCTAAATTACAAGTATCTTTCTAATCTTAGTGAAAAAGAGATGGTCATAGGGTTGCCCAAGATAAAATTTTCCAAAGGAGTCTACCAAGGTTGTATCCTAGGAAAACACCCAGATCATAAATTTGAGAGATCTAGTCATGAGAGAACCTTTGCACCCCTTGAGCTGATCCATAGTGATGTTGCTGGCCCATTTCCTCATATTTCCATGAGTTAGGACAAATATGCATTGACCTTCATTGATGACTTTTCCAGGTATTGCTGGGTTTACTTCCTGAAACACAAGTCTGAAGTTTTTGGCCTCTTCAAAGTCTTTAAGGCTTTGGTTGAGAACCAGTCTGGGAGGAAACTCAAGGTCCTCAGATCTGACAATGGTGGTGAGTATGTCAAGTCTGAGTTTATTAATTATTGTGTAGATGTAGGTATTCAGATGCAGCATTCTATCCCTTACACACCACAGCAAAATGGTGTTGCTGAGAGGAAGAACATATCACTGAAGGAGATGGCAACATGCATGATGGAGGCCAAAACTTTGCCACCAATGTACTGGGCCGAAGCTATAAATTGTGTAGCCTATATCCAGAATAGGGTTCCTCATAAACATCTTGATGGTATGACTCCCTTCGAAGCATGGAGTGGGCACAAGCCAAATGTGACCCATTTCAGGATTTTTGGCTCAAAGGCTTGGGCTAGAATTCCAACAAAGAAGAGGAAGGATTTGCAGCCCCAAATCCAAGAGTGTCTTTTTTTTGGATACTCTAAAGATTCAAAAGGGTACAAACTAATAAATTTGAGCACAAACAAAGCCTTCATCGAAAGGTGTGTTCAGTTTGAAGAAGAACCCCTTGAAGCAATGGAAGTTGGAGGAGCCTCTTCTCTGAACCTCAGGAAGTAAGTAAAGAGTTTGTTGAACATGCTGATTCTGATTTTTCTAATGGAGATGAGTTTATTTCAGACCCTAAAATCCATACAAGGCCAAAATGGGCAGCCAAGACACTACATGTAGCAGGAGAGCTAGCTGGGGATCCCAATGACCCAAGGAGGACTAGATCTCAATTTGAGAGTGGTTTGTGCATGAAGGATCCTATGTTTGCTGAAAAATGCTATTTTATGGTGGAGTCTGATCCTCAAACATATGAAGAAGTAGTAGGAGATCCAATATGGAAATCACCCATGAAGGAGGAGTTCATCTCACTCTAGAAGAGCAACACATGGGAGCTAGTGGATCTTCCCCCAGGGAGAAAGTTAGTCAAATGTAAGTGGGTCTATAAGACCAAATTTGCTATTGATGGTTCACCACTGAAGTACAAGGCCAGATTGGTAGCCAAGGGTTACTCACAAGTTCATGGCATAGATTACAATGAGACCTTTTCCCCAGTGGCAAAAATGGATTCCATCAGGCTAGCCTTAGCCATTGCAGCCTCAAGGCAATGGGAGGTACATCACATGGATGTAAAATGTGCCTTCCAGAATGGAGATCTCACTGAAGAGATATATATGCAGCAGCCTCAAGGTTTTTCTATTAACCCTTCTCTTGTGTGCAGGTTGAGAAAGTCATTGTATGGGCTAAAGCAAGCCCCCAGGGCTTGGTATGCCAAGATCGATAGCTTCTTGCTATCACTGAATTTTGTTCGGTGTAAATCAGATCCAAATGTCTATTTGAAGTTAGTTAATGGTTCATTAATGATAATTGTGTTATATGTTGATGAACTCCTGATTACAGGAAGCTCAAAGGATGAGATTGCTTCCTTAAAGGGTGATATGAACCAAGCCTTCTCCATGACAGATTTGGGGCTCTTAAGTCAATTTTTGGGGCTTGAGATTTCTCAAACCAAAGTTGGAATCAAGGTGCACCATTCCAAATATGCCTTGGAATTGCTGAACAAATTCAGAATGAAGGATTGCAAAGCAAGCAAAACTCCTTTCCTTTCAGGAGTGAAGCTGGAAGAAGCTGATTCTTCACCTATGGTAAACAATACACTGTATAGGCAATTGATTGGATGTTTGTTGTATCTGACACATACTAGACCTGATATTTCTTATGCAGTAAGTGTGGCTTCTAGATACATGGATCAGCCTCATGATATCCATTGGAAAGCAGCCAAAAAGATCCTTAAGTTTGTTCAGGGAACAAGGACACATGGGATCTTCTATAAAGCAAAATCTGATCTTGATTTGATTGGATTTACTGATAGTGATTGGGAAGGTGATAGCACAGACAAAAAGTACACATCAAGATATGTGTTCATGCTTGTAGAAGGGCCAATCAGCTGGTCAAGTAAGAAACAGAGTGCCATTGCACTCTCATCTACAGAAGTAGAGTACAGAGGAGTTGTTAATGCAGCAACTCAATGTTTATGGTTGCGGGGTTTACCTGGAGAGTGTGGCTTTGAATCAAAGTACTCAACTACCATATACTATGATAACCAGAGTACCATTTGAATCTGCAAAGATCCAGTTCAGAAGCAGAGAACCAAACACATTGAGATCCATATGCACTACATCAGAGAGCTTGTGCATGATGGCACTATTCACCTACTCTTCTGTTCATCTTCAGAACAAGTAGCTGATATCTTCACCAAAGCATTTTGTGAGAAGACCTTCAGCAATATCAAATCACTGCTGGGTATTTCTGATCATGCTGTGAAGCATGAGTGAAGACAAGATTTCCAAATTTTGTTTTACAGTCCATGTTTAAGGGAGGATTTTCCCAAGTTGGTTTTGCCTCTTTCCTTGGTTGTATGGACATGCAGTATGTAAAAGGGCGACTAAGCCTTGTTGATAGGCCCTATAATTTTCTGATATATTACTCATAATTCAGGCTTAAGGGGAGGTGTTAGAATAATCAACCCATATTTTACTACCTTAGACATTAATTTAATTATTTTTTTCTTATTTGCCTAGTTCATGTGTCCCACCTTATGCAAGTTATCAATTACCTATCCATAGTGGTCCAACTTGCCTAATTTGACCCATGTACTGCTTGGGAAACCTCAAGGAATCAATTCTGCTTTATTCCTGGTCTCCTAGGTGCCCTTCTACTTTTTCTGCTTTATTTCCTGCTTTTTCAGTGTTTTAAAGCAATAGGGAAAGTTTGACTAGGTGAGGTGAACTAGTTTTTTGTCCTCTTCATCCTCCACTCTTTTCTCCTTGGAAAAGCATGTATGAGTTGTCATTCCATCACTCTTTAGCTTGCCTAAGCCATTTTGCTAATTCATGAGCTCCATGATAGATTTGGGATCAACTTTTTACACCTATGGGGGATTTGTTTAATTTTAGTAAGCCTGCTTTATGCTAGATTTGAATTGCTCCTCATGCATTCGAATCCCTGATGTATTGTATTTATTCAGCAACCTATTATGTTACAGGGTTGGCTATTGTACACTAATTTAATACAGTTTAGTGTTCAACTCCAATTTCAGTCTCTTTTGTGAGTGATTTTGCATGATCAATTGTTAGTTGTTGTGAGTAAAATTAATCTATCACTAGGTTCAATTTCCACACTCTGATGAAAGAGCGATATCGGGTGGAAATGACACTGACTCAACCACTTCACTCTCCGAAGGAAGAGTGGGATCAATTACAGATAAATCCAAATCGACCACTTGTTCAACCAATGGGGGATCAAGGGATAACTTACTATCACTTGTTGGAATCACCTGTTGATGATCAGTAATATTTTCCAACCAATGCAAAGCTTCATCTATGCTTGGACAAATAAAATTACGATGCATAGCCTTGCAAATCAAACAAGGATACAAGACTTTACCCTTACGACCTTTTACCAATGGGTCACATGTTGAGGGAGTATCATCAATATGATGGTCAGAGGTTGATGACACAAACGGTTTGGATCTTTTAGACCACTCTTCTTGTACATGGGAGAGACCGGGACACTCCTTAAGAAGGTGGCCCCCCTTGGAAATCTTACAAGGGAACTTGGGTTTTTCGAGTGTTCTCTTATAACGAGCACCATCAAGAGCATATGGTTGCTACTTTTTCTCTTTCTTATCCTTCTTATTTTTACCCTTCCCTTTCTTCTTCTTCTTATCCACATGAATACTAACCATAGAGCTTTGGTCAAGCAAAGAAGAAGAAAGAGATGAAGCCACAACCGGCGAAGAAGGAGCAGGATTAGGTTGAGGCCGATCCTCTCCCGAAGGAGAGATGAAATTTAAGACATTAGGTGTAATAAGAATTACCAGATTAAACAGCCAGACCGGTAATCCTATAGTTAATCCAAGAAGATTTAGAGTGGCAATAAAGGGAGGTCCAATACCTTCACTTGGAGGGAATACAAAAGGTACACCTTGGAAAGGAACCTCTTGAGTAGTAGTCCCAAATGAGGATTCCATCTCTAAACTCTCTAGTGACCCCCTAACTACCATGCACAAGAAAGTACTACTGAAACTAAAAGCAACAAGCAAACATGTGAAAGGAGTGGATAAGAGTTAGGAATCTCATAGGACAGGGAAAAAGGATAACTCAGATGGTTTGAGGATTCCTAAAAGGGTCTCTCGATATACACAAGGTACAGGGGAGCTCAAATCGGTAGTAGTGTTATCTAATGCATAACGGTACACAAGGGGCCTTCTGATATACAATGGAGTACATGAAGTACCTTTCTATATAGCTCAAGGGTATGTGAAAGGCCGTTCGATATACCAAAGGTACATGGAAGAACCGCGTGAGTCCCAGGATGTAATGCTGACAAATAACGACAGCTCCTACACTTAGCGACATCCGAACACATCTCTAACTTATCACTCAAATTGCTAAAAGTTTTAACCCAGTACTACCGTTAATTTTATCTTGTGCATTTAGGTGGAACCATGGAGTGAAAAATTGAAATTAAAGAAGATGCACACTGATCTATATGATAATGCAAGTTTTCCTGTTCAATGAAATTCTACCTAAGAGAGGGAGAGAGATTTACCTTTCTTCCCAAAAATGCACACCCAAATGCAAATGCAATTCTATCTTTCCAAACGAAAATTAAAATATCGATGCACCCCAAGCAATCTTCAAAGCAAATAAGAAAGAGATCTAGAGAACATATAACATAAATCAAAATGTTTCCTATCTTTTCATGTTTGAAAAAGACGCATAAAAACTCAATGAAAAGATGATTTCAATAATGTTTCCAAACAAATCTAACTGTAATGCACACAAATCTAAAAACAGATATTTCTTCTTAATGAAAGTAAGATCTAGAATCTCAAACAATCATGCACAAAACAAGAAGAAAATCTTTCAACAAACTTGCGAATAAAGCAAAAGAGAGAGAAAACTAGAACTTCTCTTTGAAACAGATAAGGAAACGAAGAACCAATCTTTCTTACCAAGCACTGAAAAAATCAGCATGCAAAAGGAAACAAGAATCACCCCAAGCAAAGGAAGACTCAAAATAACATGGATCACTCACACATTCCAAGTCCAAAACAAACCAAAACCTTCTCATGAAAATGAAATGTATATGTCCAATTCCAATGAATAATATCTACAGAAAGGAGCAAGAGGTTTCAAGCAAAGAAAAGAATGTAAACTCCAATGCAAGAAAAATAGACTATCTTTGAATGCAGAAAGAATACAACAATCAAAGCGACTGTAGAATACACAATTCATAGCCCCTCCCGGCCATGAGGGAGCATTTTTTTTCAAAAACATACTTAATTTTCATAAAAAAGTAAGCCAAAAACACAAAAAAAAAATCAAAAAACAAATTCTAGAACAGGGCCTACCTGGCACCGCGCAGATGAAGCTGCTGACAGGCGGTTTTGAGGTAGAACCACTCCTTGCTCACTGGATTTAGGTGGTGGCACCGCGGGCTGCTAACTGGACACGGGTGGTGGCACTGCTCCTTGCCTATAGAACATGCATGGTTCCCTATAAAAATACAAAACACAAGGAGAACAAAACATCAAGTCAGCAAAAGACCAGATCAGGGTAAATACTATTGAATTGAGTATGGAAACAGAGCATAAAAGACCGAAATGACTCAAATCTGAACAGATCTAGAAATTTCAAACCCAAATAATGCGATTTATTAAGTAGATCTGACTAAAGAGAGTTGAAGAAAATGGAGCCTGGATTCAGACAAGAGTTACAGACTGACGAAGATCTGAACAATTGAATACTCTATCTCCCTAGCAGAGTCACCAGATGTGTTAGCTAGAATATTTCACCTCCTGTGGATAGAAAGGTGTTCCACTGGTCTAAATGGTTTAGATCTAGAACAAATAGAGGATAGAGGTTGAAGACTCTCCCTAGACGCTGTAGATATCTAGAATACAAGGCTTTGACAGTTCACCTGTGTATCTGCAAAAAATCTCGACACAAAATGAATCAAAGCAACCAGAATATGATCTAATAATCTATGCTATTGACTAAGGAATCTAGCAACATATATATGCGAAATCACAACAACAACATCATATGTGGGAAAAAAATCAACTTGCATTAGAAATATGAAGAAGTTTACAACCAAGCCTTAGTGTTGACATGCATCTCCATGAAACTAGCTCTTCATCCCCAAAAGCTCCGACTTTAGCTCTCTATGCTCCCTCCAAATGATCTTGGGCCAAGAATCAATCCAACAGCATAAAATACCTTCAATGTTAGCCTCTCAACCACGGCTATGAGCTCATTTTTATAGGGCTTTAGAGGATAGAGATGGTTGAGAAATTAGTGGGTGAGGTGGCCTCTAAGATCCTAGGATGAGGGATCTCGAGCTCAACCAACCCACAACAGTAGGGATAAGACAGTACATGAGGCTTATTGTTGTCAAGAAAAGTATCCTATGGCTAGGGTTTAAGAGGCCATCAACATATTGGGGTTGAAAGGTGGATGCAAATGGTTCTACAAGTAAATACATGCAAGTTTCAGAGATTAGAATGGTTCATACCTTAGCCAAACAAAGGTTGATCCAAGCAGCCCTTCAATCCTCTTCTTGCTCCTCTTGCTCCTCTTGCTCCAAGAGACTTGCAAAATGAATTATACCTTCCTCAAACCAACATGACCACATATAAACAAATGATAATCAAATAAACATGAAATAATGATCTGACTAACATCATCATATGATCATAAACAGAGATTCAATCACACATTGAACAATGATTTGCGAAGAAGAAGGACATCACATCTTTATTAATATTGAAAACAAGTACAAGTATACCTTTTCTTCAAGTTGGGCACCTCACAAAACCTTGATTTGGTTCTGTTGCTTCTCTTCTCCAAGGAACTCAGCCTCCAAGCTCTGCAACACAAGGAGAATGCTTCTAGGGCAAAGATGTGGGCAAAGAGAGCTCCAAATCCTCCAGCATAACAATGCAAAGATTCAAGTCCCCTCTCATGGACCTCCCTACCTCTATTTATATGCTTAAGGAAGAGTTAGGGGTGAAGACAAAGTAGTTACAACTGAAGGAGTTAGTTGCATAACTACCCAAACTACCCGAAATTCAAAAGACGTGTTTTTTGACATTTTCAGGAGGCGTACGTGGGTTGTAGAAACAACAATCGCGTACATGAGGAGGCATATGTGGGTTTCCAATATAGAAAATTCACATACATAAGGCATATGCGAATATTATATATAGCAAGTTGCGTACGTACGGGGGTATTATATAGAGCAAGTCGCAAGTCGCGTACGTACGCAGGTTTGCCTCAAGGAAAGTTATGTACACACAAAAAATTCATTTTTAGGGTATTTTTTAGGAATTTTTAGACTTTGGTGTCTTCTGGAAAGTTTTAGCTAACAGAAATATATTTCCAACGGTGTAGAGATGAGGTCAAAAAAAGTTACAAAACTCAATAAATGGGTCCTCCAATTTAGGTGTTTTTTCAGTGACTTTTCATGAAGTGTCGACATGCGACGAAAACATAGGAAAGTGGTCACAGGAAGAGATGTGTCATTTTCAGCTATAAAAGATGCCCCCTAATGTGTGAGGTTAGAGGGGAATATAATAGATGAAATACATTATAAAGGAAACAGCTGAGTATGGAGAGAGCAGAGAATCCAAGATCAAAAGGCTCGAACAAAGGTACCTGAAAGAGAGATAAATGTCAGAAAAAACTGATCTCTGGGACATACAAGTCCATATACAAAACATTTCCATAAAGATATAGGTGGATCCAACATATGTGTAACTGATGAAACTATCATGTTCTGTCAATATGCAAAAAGGCGCCATATCAAATCTAAACGAGTCATGGCCACAAATGAACAAGGTGGATCCATACTCAACAATCGATCATAGCCACAAAAATACAAGGTGGATCTATGTCTCAGCAAAATGTCATATAAAATATAACAAGGTCTTGCGCAACTCGGGCAATAGAAAAATGACGATGCTATTGTCATCCCAAGGTCTTCAATCCAAATCGCCCAAAAGGTACAAATCCTAACCATGTGAATAAAAGAGTTGAAGTTGAACATGGAGGAAACCGTTTGATTACCGGTCAATAATGAAAACCGTTAACAAACGCGAGGGAAAACACCATTAATGAAAATGGTCCCTAAGGTACCTAGTACATTCTAACAAGTGTGATTACAAGGAATTGAAGACGAACACTTGAAGAATCCATTGAGTAGGAGACGTTAAGGTATTCCCACTACCCAATAGCAAGGGAAATTGCCACTAATGACTACAATCGCCAAGGTATTGTCATAAAACTCTAAATCTCATTCCTAGAGAAAGATGTGTTGCAATCAATAGGAAGAGATCCATTGGAAGGAAGGCATTAAGGCATCCTTCATCATCCAACACGAGGTAAGTCAAAGACTAATTGGACCTGGAATTGGTACCGAATTTCACGACAAGGACCACCGAAGACATGATGTAATGAACTAATACCAGGGAATGGATGACACAAAAGGTCATGGCAACTACAGAATCACTGACAAAGGTTTAATCCTTGAACAGTGAGCATGACACAAAAGTAACTTAGGTAGCTTTCGACACAAAAGGAGCAACGAAACAAATCTGCAATGTAGGAGACATTGACAGATCCTCCATATAATTGGAAAAGAAACCAACTGGAGGAGTAAAAACTTTGAATCGGGATAAGATAAAAAAACTAGGACCCAACTGTTGATAGACTCAAAATTGGTGCTTTGTTCAAGGAAACAAGACTTGCTGCCATGATGTAAAAAACATGTGAATGAACTTTCCTTCCCCTCTTTCTTGTAAAGGTTTAACGAGTCCAAGAAAGAAAACTCAGGACCATCTTCATTTTTGGAAAGCTTGAAGAAAATAAAGAAGAATGCTTGATAAAGAACCGATTCGTGGATTTTACGAGCCCGAACTAGTACATGCTCGACAGTGTTTTCATAGTTTAGAGAGTCTGAAAACTCCAAAGAAGACTCCAGGGGGGTCTTTTTTCATCTAATTTAGTCTCCTGAAGCTGAAAAAGTATAAAACAAACCACAAAAGAACTCTCCTAGATTCCAAAGAAGTAAGGCGCACCTTTTTTGTATTTAGTGAGGAAGGTCCGAAAAAGGTTAAATTACCACCTACCCAACGCTCCTTCAAAAGCAGCATATAGCCTGAGTTTTACGAGTGTTAAGGAAGGAAAGATCACTCAGAAAGATCCATTTGATTACGATAAATGGGGCTTACAACCATAAAATCGATGCTTTGTTCTTTAGTGTTTAACGAGCATGACAAAGACATAAAGTACACTCGGAATATTTTTCATGTTTTGGTCCAAAGCACAAAAAAGAGAAAACTAAGCTCATACTGGGGGTTCCTTTTCCATAAGTTTAGTCCCTCAGGTACGGAAAAGTGATAAACCTATGCCTGAGAATACTCTTCTCAATTCCGAAGAAAAGAGAGTGTTCTTTTCTTGTACTATTCCACATGGTATGAGAAATTGATAACCTACCACCAATGTGGATGCCTGTTCACATATTCTTAATGAGCCTGAATGGACAAGTTTACTCGGTAGTCAAGTCTATTTTGAGGAGTCAGACTTGGGCCTAAACAAACTCAAAATATTTCCCATGAAGTTTTAACGAGTCCAGAAAAGTCAACTCGTGGCCTCCTTACTATTTTTAACGAGCTCAAAGGAGAGTAGAAAGAATGCTCTAAATGCGAGGAGACGAGTGTCATAGGCAGGCGAAACTAGTTCCAAGCGCAAGGAATAGACCTATGCATAATGCAAGGAAAGCGAGAAAGATAAGGACACTCGAGGAACGTCTCCTCAAGGTAAAAGGTGTCAAGTTGCAAAGGCAAAATGATACAAGGCCGAGTGACGATGGGAACAAAGATGAGGGCTTATATAATGAGCTAAAAGCATGGAAGCTGTCATCAGGCTCATAAGCACAAGCAGGGAACATGCAAATGCATTTACAGCTTGAACAACAAGACAAGGCCAGTAAACAGTTATGAATCCAACTAATAATCCTATCTCCAAGAAACAACAACATCAGGATCATATTTAAAAGGAAAGATCTGATGCGAGTCGCTTTGGCAGAAACACATGTGACTTTGCTATCTTCTATAAAAGGTAAATTCAAGGCAGAATCAACTGAAGAAGATCTATAGCACCAATTCTCAAGGGTTTATAATCAGTAAGATCAACCTCATAAGGAGAGAAAAAATCAACAATAGATATAGAGTCTGCAGGAACAAACTCAGTATCATGGGAGTTGAAAAATTCATAAGAAAAATCAAACTCGTCAAGATCACTAACTTGTTGTTCGAAGGGAGAGTCCAAAAACACAAGAAGACCAACAAAAGAAGACTGATCCATGGGAAAATCAGGCTTACTAAGCAAATCAATTTTAGACTTAGTCACAACTAAACCAACATCCAAAATAAGGTCAGACTATATCAAATACTCTAGGAAGACTTCATCCAAAGGAAGGAGATCATCTGAGATAGGACACATGTCTAAACTTTCAAATGGATTAACAGAGTGGAGATTAGGCCCCACAGTCTGTATATGATGACTCTCCTAGTCAACTACTGGGACCAAGTCCTGAGAATGTAAGCATGAAAATAGAGGTTGCTTCTCAGTAGCAATTGAACACAAAGGACAAGAGGCCACATAGTTCACCTGTGGTGGGGTAGTGTCTATAGAAACACTGGGAATCAATAAAGGAAAGACTTGGTCTCTAGTTGGGTTAGGAGAAGGATCAAGAAAATCCAACTGATCGATAGTGGAAATTTCTTCACCATGATTAAAGTACATCACATGAAAAAATGTTGACACCATAGCTTGCATGGCATAGACATAATCACGTCCGAGGAGCATATTGAAGTCCAAGGCGTCTTCTATTACCATGAAGTCAACTAAGACAGTCTTCCCACCCAAAGGAACAGGTTTTTGAGCAAGAATTCCCAAGTCTACACAAGTTCTTCTATAAAATGCCAGTAACTGACTAGTAGTTGACACAAGGCTGAGAGCTCCCATACCTCACCAAGCATGAGTAGACAAAATACTAACTGAGCTCCTTCATCAACAATGCAACGAGCAATCGTGTATGATTCAACTTTGACCTTTATCTGGAAAGGTGCGTCAGAAGGAAGGTGTGGCTCAACTAGGCTATCCCAATCAAAGGAAGCAATTCGAGAGCTTGGTTGGGGTTGATCCGAAGCAAGTTCAGTTCCCCCTTGTTCAGTAAGTTATGAACTAGTAGTGAAGAAAATGTGACTAGCAGAAACTTCACTCTCCAAAGGAAGAGTGGGATTGATCGATACTGGAATCGATTCAACCGCTTCGTGAAAGTCACTATATTAAAGGAGAGTGGGATTGACCAAAGATGACACTGGTTCAATCACATCATGATCACTCTCTGAAAGAAGAGTGGGATCGACCACTTGATCAACCAAAGGTTAAGTAGGTTGTTGAGAAACTATAGGTTGTTTAGGAGAAGGAAATTATTGAGTCTCAGACCACACTCTTTGCACCTCTACAATAGTAGGGAATTGGTGATTAAGATGATCTCCCTCACAAAGATTACAAGGGAACTTAAGTTTGCACTTTGAACTACTAGTTTTCTCAACTGTGTCAACATGACTAGCAATGGCTAACTATTTTCTCTCAACATGACCGGTAGAGGATGAGAGTCTTCCCCCAGCATGAACACTAGAGGCTGGGTGACTGGGTCCAACCTAACTAAGAGAGGTTGGTTGTTGAGAGACTTCAGAATGTTCAAAAATGGGATGACCATGAAACCAAACTCTTTGCACCTCCGTAATAGAAGGGAATTTATAAGTAAGGTGGTCTCCCTCATAAATATTACAAGGAAACTTGGGCTTATGTTTTGAACGGTTAGTCTTTTCAACAGTGTCAACATGACTCGCAGTGGCTGACAGATTGTCTTCAGCATGAACCATAGAGGCTGAGAGACTTCCCCCAACATGACTTGCAGAGGCTAAGAAACTGGATCCAACATGACTTGTAGAGGTTGGACGAGCACCACCAGCATGAACAATAGAGGCTGAATGGTTAGGATCAACATGCTTTACAGCAATTGAGTGTGTGCCCCCAGCATGAAATTCAGAGGTTGGGTGGATGGATCCAACATGACTTGTAGAGGTTGGATGGGAAGGTTTAACTTGAACATCAAAGGTTGAATAGGTTCCCTCAGCATGAACTACAGAGGCTGAGTGACTGGATCCGATGTGACCTGGAAAAGTTGGAAAGATCCTACCAGCATGATCAATATAGGTTGGATGGTGAAGATCAACTTGACTTGCAGAGGTTGAGTGCTTAGATCCAACATGACCTGCAGAGGTTGGATAGGTGCCCCCAGCATGAACTGCAGAGTCTGGGTGGTGAGGTTCAACTTGACTTGCAGAGGTTGAATGGGTTCCCCCTTGCTTATGTTCCTTCTTCCTATTCCTCCTTCTTTTACTCCTATTAGACTGCCAGTTACTAGTATTAGTACTTTCACATCCTGAGGTAGAAGGAGGAGGAGAATCAACTACAGGTGAAGGGGAAGCAGTGTTTTGATTCTATTGATATAAGGATCTTACTTGAGAAGCACCAAGATCATTCAGGATAGTTGGAGTGGAAAAAAACCACACCGGTAGCCCTAGGGTGAATCCAAGAAGATTCACGGTGGTCATCAAAGGAACACCAACAATCCCCGTGAGAGGAATATTAGAAGGAGTTCCCATCATGGGGATCTCTTGGTTGGTGTTCAAAGGAGTGTTAGACATAGTTTCAAACAAGGAGACAAAATATGAGGTCAACACAAAACCAACAGTACCAAATACAGATAAACCACACAACACTCACTAAAAAATCCTAAAGCCAAATAGACAAACAGGTATAAGATACGCTTTCCAAAAGAAAGCTGAAAGACAGTTACTTGGTGTCCCTATAGATGTTCTTAGGCACAAGCGGAGGAATCACCCACCACCCTCCCACACCTTCTACCAGGGTTACCTTCCAAGTCCGTCCAAGGTCAACCAGAAATAGCCTTCCAGTGTACCTATGTATGAACCCTAGATGTCAAAGATACTAAAGGCTGCCATAACTATATTGACCGTCTGGGGGGACAGTCGCAAGACTGGTTCTTATGCATGGGAAAGGTATCAAATCCCGAAACCCTGTCTAAGATAGAATCCCTAGATGCAAAAAAACCTTGGTCTATGCTTTGACAAGGAATTGGAGGGTTATCTCCTCAGTCCAAGCCTCTACGTGGCCTTGTGCTTTACTCCCGTTTGAGAGGAGCTTCCCAGATACAATTAATGTAGAAAAGGGTTTACCTATTGATTGGCCAACTATGTCTAAATTTTAGCACTTGTGGGGAGTTTAAACTCCCTATCCCACAAGTCTAGCCTAAGCTAGTTGGTGTATGACCCTATAAAATAAAACTTACTAATAATTTTTAAATTATATCGTTTATTTTAAGGGTTGTTTTTAGTCAGAGGGTAAATGGCGTGAAACTTATGTGGTGTTTTGACTCAAAGTTGAAACAAATTGACTAAGCAAAGAGAAATGAAATGCAAAAAGCAAAAACTATCCTCTTCCTTTTTCAAATAGAAATTTGAAAGCCACAAAAGAACAAATTATTTTTTCTTTTTTCAAAAACAATGATATGCCATGCAATCTAGACTAAAAAACTAATCTACATGCATATAAAGCAAAAATGTGTTTTTTCTTTCTTTCTTTTATAAATGCAAAAGAGAAATCATCCTATCAACTAATGCAAGCAAGGACTATAAGCAAATCAAATAGAAAACTACTCTACACCCCACAAACAAACCCTAGGTTTCCCTAAAGTTGGATTTCAACCTGTCCTGAAAGGAAGGCTCACTAAGGTAAACAAGCCAACTACTTTGGAATGAAGAGACCAAACAATAAGACTGACATAAACAAAGGTCAAGAATTCCCAAGAATCAATCTAAACCTACAAACACAGGCTTCTCAATACCTTGTCCAACAAGGTCAAGCCAAAGAAGGAGGTGGTGGGGAAAGCAGCAAAAACAAGCATATGTTCTTTTTTTGTTTTTATTTTATAAATGCAAAATAAAAACTACCTACAAAGCAAAGTATGCATATAAGAAGAACAAATAAAAAGGAACTTTTCTATACAACCACCAAACAAACACTAGAATGAACTAAAGTCAGTATAAACCCTACTTGGAAGGAAGGCTTGCATAAGAGACAAGTCAACTACTTTGGCATGGTGAAGTTAACCAACAAAAGAAGAAGGAAACAAACACTAACAAGCTTCTAAAATCAGACAAAGATCACTAATAGAGGCTGACCAGAAACATAATCCAAAAATCATACCAAGCAAAGGAGGTGGGGGGAAAGAGCAAATAACAAACACTAATGCTATAAAAAGGATTACCACATAGATAAAGAACAACCAGAATCGATGACAGTAACTCCCTGGAGTCATGCACCTACAAAGGACACCAAAAGACCTACCAAATAGCCCATAACAATAGAAAGAACCATAAATATGAGGAAAAACATTGTTTTAGGGGCACACACGGGTTGTACTACTGACAGGTCGTGTGTCATACACGAGTTGACAATACAACAAGTCATGTGTATAAGCACATGTGGGTTGTATAACTAACAAGTCGCATATCATACATGGGTTGAAAGTATAGACAGTCATGTGTACCAAACCAGACACGCGACTGTTTAGTATGCAAGTCGCGTATGGGTGGAAAAAATCTCAAAAAAGGTCAAACAATGCCTTAGGGAGGTAGGGGAGGTGTTCTATCAGACTTATAAAGTGTTCCTAAGTGGAAATAAGTACCTAAAACAATGCAAAAGAATGAAAGAAATAAAGAGAAATCCCAAACAGACAAGGCTCTCCCCAGCAGAGTCGCCAGTTCTGTTGTAAAGGAAAGTGTCCTATGGCTACGGTTTAAGAGGCCATCAACATACTGGGGTTGAAAGGTGGATGCAAATGGTTCTGCAAGTAAATACATGGAAGTTTCAAAGATTAGAATGGTTCATACCTTAGCCAAATGAAGGTTGATCCAAGCAGCCCTTCAATCCTCTTCTTGCTCCTCTTGCTCCTCTTGCTCCAAGAGACCTGCAAAATGAATTATACCTTCCTCAAACCAACATGACCACATATAAACAAATGATAATCAAATAAACATGAAATAATGATCTGACTAACATCATCATATGATCATACACATAGATTTAATCACACATTGAACAATGATTTGGGAAGAAGCAGGACATCACATCTTTATTAATCTTCAAAACAAGTACAAGTATACCTTCTCTTCAAGTTTGACACCTCACAAAACCTTGATTTGGTTCTGCTGCTTCTCTTCTCCAAGGAACTCAGCCTCCAAGCTCTGCAACACAAGGAGAATGCTTCTAGGGAAAAGATGTGGGAAAAGAGAGCTCCAAATCCTCCAGCATAACAATGCAAAGATTCAAGTCCCCTCTCATGGACCTCCCTACCTCTATTTATATGATTAAGGAATAGTTAGGGGTGAAGAAAAAGTAGTTACAACTAAAGGAGTCAGCTGCATAACTACCCAAACTACCCGAAATTCAAAAGACGTGTTTTTTGACATTTTCAGGAGGCATACGCGGGTTGTAGAAACAACAGTTGCGTACATGAGGAGGCATACGCAGGTTGCCAATATAGAAAAGTCACATAAATAAGGTGTACATGAATATTATATATAGAAAGTCGTGTACGTACGCGGGTTTGTCTCAAGGAAATTTGCGTACACCCAGAAAAACTCATTTTTAGGGTATTGTTTGGCATTTTCAGACTTTGGTGTCTTCTGGACAGTTTTAGCTAACAAAAATATATTTCCAATGGTGTAGAGATGAGGTTAAACATAGTTACAAAAATCAAGATATGGGTCCTCCAATTTAGGTGTTTTTTTAGTGAGTTTTCATGAAGTGTCGTCATGGAAGTGTCGACATGCGACGAAAACATAGGAAAGTGGTCACAGGCAGAGATGTGTCATTTTGAGCTATAAAACTTATCATCTAGAAGCCTTGAGAAACTTATCTTTTTCCCTTTTTACCTAGGGTATAGCGCTTCTCCTTCTATGACAGAGCGGTTTTGGTAATAACCGCCTATGGACCAAGGGCAATGGGTGGTGGCACTGCTTGTGGACAACGAATGAAAGGCGGTGCGATCAGGGGTACCGCTCTTGGATAAAGGGGCATGCATGGTGCTGGGAATTTGTATGACAGATTGATGAAAAACCATTTAGTTTCCACTCCAGAAGCTGGGATTCAAGGCAAGTAGGTATGTCAAATGTCTTATCACATGATGTTGACAGGATTTTGGTATAACAAGAGTTCTCTCGATATAGGTCATGTACCATGTTAGTGCTCTTTTCCTCAAGGCACCGGTGAATTATGCCATTTCTTGATCTTCAGCTATAACTTTATTTGACTCCCATGTTGACTCACAGATGAACCAATGTCATATAGGATATTCGTCACCCTCGTATAGAGGGATATGTGTTGATCCATGATCCACGTCAGAATCGTTGTCGCTATCTCTTCCAGGAGGTGGGGGTGGTGGGGGTAGTGGGATGTTTTTATTGTCTTGTTGTGTAGAGTCGTTGTTGATGGAAATTTCATTTCTGTTGGTTGTTTTGTTTGTTGTTTCTTCTCCAAAAATCAGTCGGTTTGGGTCAAATTCTCCTATCGATGTCAAACTGCACTGATTTGTTTATAGGTCTGACTATTCTGTATTTTCCAAAGCTGTGTTTGGCAGGGGGGGTGCTCCTTCATGTGTCGGGTAAAGTAAGTGGATACTTTGGTTGGAAGGGTACACCTAAAGTGTGACCTAGTTTCCTTCCTCTGGTTGATGAATCACTAGATGATTATCATAATTTACCCCATCGTCTAGTCGGCTCCATATACCAAACTCACCAACTCTTAGTACTAGGTCTTATTTAACAATGGATTGTATCCTAGTACTCGGATTCATTGGAGACAGAGGTGTTATCTCTGGGGGAACTTCTATTTGGAGATCTTCAGGCTACTCTATCCATAATTCTTCTTCCATGGGTGATGCTTCTTCATCCACACCTTCTTCCTGTCGGTCATGACCCGACTCTAGTAGATTTCTTTCCTAGTCTGTCACCCCTATATTCATTCCTCTTTGCAGTGCTATAGCCTATTCTCTTCTTTCTTCCCTTCTTTTCATCCTCTTCTCTCTGTCTACTTTTTGTAAATCCGCCATACCTTTGTGTGTCACTGTTCGTTCAATTTCCTTTTTAGTTTGACTTTTCATTGCTGGTGATGGTATCTTCTTTCAGTCTACTAGAATCCTCTTTGCTTTACCCTGACATATGAAAACTACCCCCTCATAGCCTACCCGACGCTTTAGAAAGCTTGGATATTTATTTTTACTTGCTTAGGAAGTACTCCCACTCCCTTTGGACAATGAATTTCTCCCACTTTTTCTGTTTCTCTGCCTAGTTAGAATTTGGTGGCGGTTTGTGCAATGATGGACGAGGTTCTACAATATGATCCACTCCTTTTTCTATCAAGAATTTGAACAGTAGGGTCGGTAGGGAGCACATGAATTACTCAGTATGGTCTGTATAGAATTTTTTCCGAATGATTTCTCGCAAATTTCTTTATTATATGGCTTGCTCCTCATAGAATTTTTCTGTGATCTTTTCAAGCCACTCCAACAGGTTTTTTCATCCCCCTCGAATTAGTTTCTCTAGAAACTCTTGGTCCTTAGTTGCTTTCGGCTTTTTCATCTACAATTTTTTTCAAAAGCTGGGGTACCAATTCTACAAACTTCTCATGATTTTCAATGAATAATTTATCCTTCATCTAAGCAGTGATTAATATGTTTCTCCTCGTGTAATTCTGTAAATAATTTGCTATCTTATGCTCAAACCAGTTCTTAATCTCCAGTTCTGATATCATCTACTTATAGTCATCTCAGATATGTACTATCGACAATGAAACCAATTTTGTAATCTCACCGATCACAAAGGGTTACTAGTAATACACATTGAATCCTACAGACATAATAGACACAAGAGACAAGAACATAGATATATAATAACAGATTATATTATATCATGAGCGTCCATACATACACAAAACTGAACCGAGTTCTCATCTGGATCAACAACATAATATATATGATTTTAAAATAGTTACATATAACTACCTGTTGGTTTGGTCAACTGACATGACCTTACGCATCCCACATAATCTCTAATTGGTCGGCTATTCGACTAGTCGGCTCATCGACTAGTCCCTCCCACACCACCTATAAGCTGTCGATAAATAGTGCAGTCCATGGGAGGTGTGTTTTTTCCTTCTTCAAGGTTGATCCATGAAAGGAATGGGAATGGAGCAGCCTTACATTCAGCCATGTTAAACTTGACTAACAGGTCTGATATGTATTTGTACTGAGTGACCATTATCCCATCAAAATTTTGCTCAATTTTGAGCCCAAGAAATTGCTTTAAGAGCCCCAAATCGCTCATTTCAAATGCATTGTGGAGAGCAGTTTTGATGACTGAAATAGAAGTAACTATGCTACCTATATTCAGTGAGTCATCAACATATAAAACAATAATAATCAAATGACCATCAAACTTCTGTATATACACATTTGGATCTGATTTACACCTATGGAAGTTTTGCGAGAGAAGAAAGGCATCCATCTTGGAATACCACTCTCTTGGGGCCTGTTTTAACTCGTATAGTGACATCTTTAGCTCGCAAACCAAAGATAGATCAGAAATGTAGCCCTCAGGTTGTTTCATGTATATCTCCTCATGAATATCTCCATGTATAAAGGAAGACTTAACATCCATATGATGCACTTCCCAGTGCTTAGATGGATGAGGAATCAATAATGGATGAGGAATCATCTGATCATATGGACGAGGCGGGCATTCCCGTGCTCGTATCAAGATATAACATAATAATAACAATGGGGTCCTGACATATACATGGCCTCAAATACTGAATAAGGAAGAATATCAATATATGGACGACGCGGGCATACCCATGCTCGTATCAAGATACATAAACATAACTATGAGTCCCGAAAAGAGGGACCTATAGGATGCCATACTGCTCGCTGGAACATACTGCTGGGCCGATCATGTCTGAGCTGAAAAACTGATGCACTGGAATGACAGCAGTGCTACTGAATGTGGTACCAAAGGAACTGATGAGCTGCTGGATCAGAGTGACAAGGGTCACACTCACAATGGTACACTGAACTGGAACTGAACTGGGTACTCAAGGAAGTACGGAACTGAAGGACTTCCGAATACAATCGCCAACGCAGCCCGGACATCCACAGGAACATATAACTGGGCGTTCTGAAGTGACTCACCAATGTGCTAGAGTCGGGGGAAATCCAGGGTCTTCGACAAATAATGGAAGGGATATAAATCCTGCGCGATTCTCAACAATGCGATCAAGGTGCTGAAGTCGAGCATGTGAGAAACAACCATTCAGAGAGGCAATGATGACTCCTCCCAAAATGGTCCGTAGGCACTCACCACAGATGGTGATGGGTCCAAGGCGCAGGGGCCTCTAGGTCTATCCTCTGGAATAGAGGGTCTGTCGTCGACAGAGGGAGACCTGCAACTATCAAGGCAATGATGGTTCCTTGACAGGAGCGCGAGGTGGAAAACCAAAATGTGATAGTACTGATGGTAGGATTGATGAACTGGGGGGAATAATTGGGCAAGTAGAGTGGGTGGACTCAAACTTCCTTTGTTCAGAGTATGTTGGTGGGGGTGATCGGGCAGCATATGAAACTGACTGGTGGTAAGGGGATCATAGCTATTATTGGGTCTGGGAGGATGACTGGGCTAAGGGAGACTCAAGCTGTGGTAAAATGGCAGGAGACTGCAGAATACTCTGAACAAAGGCGACCTGATTGGGGGTGCTGCCGAGAGGATCGATCATAGCGCCAAGAGGCACGGGTGGACTTCTTCATGGGTTAGGGAACTAGAATAAGTGTGTATATAAAATGGTACTATCATGTGGATTTATACGAGCCCAGGAGAGTTCATGCTCGTGGTTGCTTTCAATTTTAAGGAGTCTGAAAGCAATAAGAAGACTCTGAAGTGAAAGAATGGTACTGTCGTGCGGATTTTACGAGCCTAGGACAGTTCATGCTCATGGGTGCTTTCAATTTTAAGGAGTCTGAAAGCAAATAAGAAGACTCTGAAGTGATGGAATGGTATGGTACTGTCATGTGGATTTTACGATCCCGGGACAGTTCATGCTCGTGGTTGCTTTCAATTTTAAGGAGTCTAAAAGCAAATAAGAAGACTCTGAAGTAAGGGATAAAAGTATACCGAACAGAATGAATGGCCAGGCAAGGAGGAAGTGTTCAATCAAGGAACATTTATGATGACCAGGAACAATGGTGATGGGGAACACTGGTGGGCCTCCTTGCGGGGTGAATGAATGGTGGAAAAATAACGAAACATTTGTAGTATGACAGGATTGAATGGCTCATGTAAAAAGTGTGGGACAATCTGGTGGCTGCCGATGTGGCGCGCCAATCGAGGCGACTAGTGGTGTCAAAAAATGGGTGAAAAAATTGGCGTAGAAAAAGAATGCGACGAGGTGAACGACGTGACGAGCTCGTTGCTCTGATTCCAATGGTGGAAACGGTTCGAAAAATGGACTTCGTATGGGTTCAGAACGGCCAAAACAAGAAAAAATTCAACGGACTATAAATAGTAAGTGGGCCCAACATGACAAGTGTCATTTGTACTATTTGATTTTGACTAGTGTTTGGAGTGGACCAGAGCTGAGGTGGCATTTCTGGACGATCCGACTGACCGATTTCAGATTCGGGAGATACAGTTATTCCGTCAAACTCATACCTGCATTGTCATTGGGTTCGGGGGGGTAGTGGGTCCCAGGGTACTACTTGTACGGTCCACGTGGGGTGGACCGCGGGTTAGTGAGTTGGAACCGCGGTGAGGGACTGCGGGTTTGGGCCCGACAGTCGCGGTTAGAGACAGCGGGTTTAGGCCTGACAGTCGCGGTTTGGGACCGTGGGTTTATGCCCGAAAGTCGCGGTGAAGGACCGCGGGTTTAGGCCCGACAGTCGTGGTTTGGGACCACGGCTATATGCCTAACAGCCGCGGTTGGGGTTTTGGTTTTTTTTTTTTTTGTGGGGGGGGGGAAGGGAAGGGGAAGGATGATTTGTTTGACATGAGTCTGATGAGGCTCCTTTGCATGATTGACAGGATGCCGCAGGTTTTATGGAGAGAGCAGGAGATACCGGATGAGATTATGGCCATCGTCCAAGAGACCGCCGGGTACGATCGATGCTGGGGTTATTTGGACTGCTGAAGTTCGCTGAGGTACCTATGATGCGGTCAGCAGCGTTGCTGCTGAACCGACTGGTTGGTTTCTGGGAGCCAGACACACAGGCGTTTCGAGTGCAGGGTGAGAGGGTGGACCTCACCTTGACTGATGTATACTTCTTGACGGGGTTGCCCTGCCTGGGGAGGGTAGCAGATACACAGCCGCGGGTGTCTGCGGACAATTATATGGATGATATGTTGGAGCGGTTCTGTGGGCCAGAGGCTCGGGTGCATAGGAATGCACTTCTGGTGAGAGACTTACAGGAGCCAGCAGTACGTGCCATGGCAGCTTGTGTGGTGCGTGTTTTGGGATCCCAATCACCGGAGAAGGTGTATGGGGGTCAGATGCAGGTAGTGAAGCATGTACTGGCTGGTGTGTATTATGCGTGGGGCCAGATGTTCCTGACCTGCGTGCAGCGGCAGCTGACAGCACCGAAGGAATCTGGCAAGGGGTTTTGCTATGGTTCATTTTTATGTGCATTCTTTATGGAGAGGGTACCCACACTGCGGCTGAGGGTGCCGGTCAGAGCAGGAGGCTTGAGGGAGCCGCGGATGGTGCGGTGGGGTGAGATGATGCGCGGCCATGGTGGCGGCGATGTTGGCAGGTACTTCACACAGGATTTGTACCTACAGTGGCTCCAGCTACCGTTGACGCTGGATGATTATCCATATAGAGATATGGACTACACAGGAGATCCAGATGCACCACGGCCGCCTGGACAGGCATGGGGACTAGATGGTACATGTGGTTTGATTGCATTGTCAAGTTTTATAGATATGATAGTTGATGGATATATTGTTACGGACAAATGGGTGATTTGCAGATGTGGGCCCGAGGCCACCCCCAGGGCATGTGGCACGGAGGGGGATTGTGGCTGTTCCGGCGCTGCCTGGGCGGGGGGAGGTGCATCGCCGGGATGCAGAGGGGACACTGGAGTCTGTACGGGCCTTGCTCGACCGTTTGTTGGTGGGGGTGACTGACGAGGGGTGGCGGGACATCGATCCGGACGTGATTCAGGATTGCATGAGGGCACCCCGCGACTTCAGATCGATTGCGATCCAGGTGGCTATCTTGGCGGATAGGGCACGGGCACCGGAGCCCAGACGGGATGAGGATTTACCGGAGGAGGAGCGAGGGGAGGATTCAGAGGCAGCGGATACCGGCAGTGACGTGGGGTACGACTCTCATTAGGGAGTGCAGGGGACTCCCCCCGAGTTTTGTAGCTACGGCGTGTATTTTATGAGATGTAGGGATGTACAGGCATTTTTCATATAGCTGAGTACAGGGGTACTCAGGGCATGTATAGCACTGTGACATGTATTTTTTGATGTATATATATATGCACATGGATGCACCGTTTTGTGATGTTTTAGTTGTACGCATGTGGATGCGCTTTATGATGTGTGATATGTTTGTATTGCACGTGGATGCAAGTAGTCTAGAATGTTTGGGCACGTGGATGCCCCTTGTGTATTTTATGTGTTTTTATGGTTTATGTACATGGATGCAAATGTGGATGCACTGCAATCTTTTTGGGTTTTTATATATATTGATGAGATGCTATGCAGGATGAAGGTGTTACATGGTGTGATTGATATGCCAATCTAGGATGTTATTGGCCATTTGATCTGCGACACTATTGTAAGCTCTAGGGACATGTGTGAATGTAATGGATTCAAACTGTCGGCTGAGTTGTTTTGTACGCAGGAATTTTCTAAATAGGCAAGGATCACGCACCTGGTAGCAGTTGTTGAGCTGGGAGACAAGTAGCTGGGAGTCCAGAAACACATGAAGGTGACATATGCCCATCTGGAGGGCAGCAGTCAGGAGACCGATCACAGCATCATACTCCGCCTGGTTATTGGTAGCGGCGCCTATACATATTCCATCAAGGTGAATCAATTTGTTGGAAGGGGAATATAAGACCCATGCTACAGAAGCCAGGTTGGGAGACCAGCGGCTTACGCCATCAGTGAAGCCAGTGTAGCGAGGTGGAAGATGGTCCATGTGTGGGCATGCAAAAAATGATGAATGTAAGATTATGGTAAAGAAGGTGAAAAACAAAAAAGAGAGCAAATTGTACAAGGCGGACCAATGAGGTCGCGGTTTCAGTTATGGGTAAAAACGTTTAAGATACAACCCATTACGGGGGTTGTGTAAAGGGTGGCTTTCAGAGTCGGCTAAAATGTATGCCCCCTTGCCGAGGCAAGTCTGCACAATGTAAGGGCCTTTCCACATGGATTCAAACTTTCCTTTACCGGTTTTGTCGTGGGCTTGGTCATAGGCGAGGACGAGATCCCCTTCGTGGAAAGTTCGAGGGTGGACATGCTTGTCATAACCTACTTTGGAGCGGTTTTTGGCCGCTTCGATGTTCTGGAGAGTGGCACGACGATCTTCATCTGCTTGTTTGAGGGATAGCAAACGTTGCTCAAGGGGGGAGGTATCGGGGAGGAGTTCAACAGCGATATGCAAGGCGGGTATCTGACACTCGATGGGGAGGATAGACTCTACACCGTGAATGAGATGAAATGGGCTAAAACCAGTGGCGGTCTTGGTGGAGGTACGGTAAGCCCATAAGGTAGGGAAAAGCATATGGTGCCAATTGGACTTATGCCGGTCAACAGTGCGTTGGAGAATGGTTTTTAGGATTTTGTTAACAGCTTCTACTTGACCGTTCCCTTGAGGGTAGTAAGCAGAGGAAAATTGGTGTTCAAACTTGAGGAGGGTGGATAACTCGTGCCACACGGAATATTCAAAGTGTGATCCATGGTCTGAGACCAACTATTTAGGGACCCCGAATCGAGTGATAACATGGTTAAAAAAGAAACGGGCAGCAGTGTCAGCGGTACAGTTGAAGGTGGGCATGGCTTCCGCTCATTTGGTGAAGTAATCGACGGCGACGACAATGTACTTATGGCCATTCGCAGATGGGGGTATACACTCCATGAAGTCGATGGCCCACTTACAAAAGGGACCAACGGTGACAACTGGGTGTAAAGGAGCAGGTGGTGTCCGGGCCTTAGGGGCAAAAAGTTGGAAGTTATGGCAATGCTTGACCGCAGTGATGCAGTCAGTGAAAAGTGTGGGCTAGAAGTATCCGGCGTGGATGACCTTTTGGGAAGTGGCCATCCCTGAGAAATGGTCACCGCAGGCACCGCTATAACAATCGTTAAGGACGCGCTCAGCTTCCTCATGTGTAAGGAAACGATGAAGAATTGTGTCGACCCCTCGCCGGTAAAGTACATCTCCTAAGAGAAGGTAGCAAGAGGCCTGGTGACGGATACGACGACGTTCATTATGAGTGACGGTGGGTCGAAACTTCTGTGTGCGTAGGTATAACAAGATATCACTGTACCATGGGTCATCAGACGAGATAGTGAACAAGTAATTGTCGGGTAACTCATCGGAGATGGGTGGGGTCGGGAGAAAGGAAGGGAGGTCAATGATGAGCTGGGAAAGCGCGAGGGCTTTAGTGCTCTTAGGTGTTCGGAATGTGAGCTCATATTCTTGGAGGATAATGACCCATTTAGCCACACGACCTTGCAGGAGCCACTGGTTTAGGAGATATACCATGGGGTTGGAGTCGGCGACGACTGTGGTATGACTAAGTAAAATGTAGTGTCACATTTTTGGACGGAAAAGACCACTGCTAGGGCTAGTCTCTCCTCATATGGGTAACGTAGGGGTGGGCCAGACAAGGTCTGGCTGACGTAGTAAATGACATGCTCTTGGTGTGAGGTGTCTTCTTGAACCAAGACTCCGGACACAGCATGCTCGGAAGCTGAGACGTAGAGAATGAAATCCTGAGAAAAATCCGGAGGGGAGATCAAAGGGGCTTGTGTGAGAGCTTTCTTGAGGGATTCGAATGCAGCTTCTGCTTGCTTGTCCCAGACAAAGGGTATGTGGGTACGGAGCAGGCGCAAGAAACTGTGAACGGTTGTGGTGTAATCAGGAACGAAGCGTCGAAGGAAATTGGATCGCCCTTGCAAGCTTTGAAGTTGCCGGAGCGTGCAAGGAGAGGGAAGGTCTAAGATGGCTTGGACTTTCATGGGATCAACAGTAATTCCTTTCTGGGAAACAATGAAACCCAACAATTGGCCTGCCGAAACGCAAAAGAAACACTTGTGTGGGTTCAAGCGGATCTGATATTTGCAACAACGCAGAAAAACTTGCCGAAGGTCGTTAAGGTGGTCTGATCATTTCCGGGAACGAGCTGTAAGGTCATCAAGGTAAACGAGCAGGATGTGGACCAAATCATGAAAGAAATAATTCATGGCCCACTAGAATGTGGCACCAGCATTTTTTAGTCCAAAAGGCATGACGCGATAGGCAAAGGTGCCCCATGGGGTAGTAAAGGCAGTTTTGTACTGGTCTTCCTTACGGATTTGGATCTAATTGTATTCGGAAAAATCGTCCATGAACGAGAGGAGTTCATGCCCCACACACGCATCGATGAGCTGGTCAATAAATGGCGTGGGGAAATTGTCTTTGGGACAAGTGCGGTTTAAATCTCGGAATTCAGTGCATACTCTAATGGTGCCTTGTTTTTTGTTAACGGGAACAGGGTTTGAAACCCAGGTGGTATAGGCAATAGGATAAATGAAGCCTGCCTTGCAAAGTTTCTCAATTTCTGCTTTGACGGCTGGGAGTTTTGAGGGATGAATGGGACGTTGTTTATGACGAACGGGGGGAACGTCAGGCCATGTGTCAATGTGGTGCTCTATAATGGCAGGGTCAAGACCAGGCATTTCGGTATAGGACCAGCCAAAGACATCACGGAATTCTCTGAAGAGTTTCTTGTATTCCTCAATCTCTTGTTCACTGCAAGAGGCTCCTAAAGTGATGAGTTTAGGGGTGCTTCCTGGGGCAGCGATATCAATTTGGATGACAGGTGAGATGTTGGCCATATTACACTCCTCGAAGGCGTCAGGAGTAGGAATAGGGTCCTTGAACCAGTCGACCTTGGGGGGAAGGAAGTCTTTGGATTCAACTGCAAATTGGGTAGCAATGTTAGAAGAGGATTCATCTGGGAGAAAGTAGGAACAGTGGTGCATGTCATCCCAGGGATACTCCAGGGCAGTGAGAGCCTTGAGGATCTCCTCATCAGTGCAGAAAGTTTGTGTCGTCAAATCGGTTGACGAGGGAGTAGCGGCAGAAGAGATCATATAAATGGTATTAACCTCTCCGGATGGGGGAGAACTCGGGGGGTGGATCTCCTCAATGGTGGGTGGTGCGGTCTCAAGATCCATATTGTTCATCTCAAAGAGAGATTCTCTGTAATCGGGGAGATTGGGATAGTGATTGGTGTAATGCCCGTAAATACCGCATATGGCACAGGGGTGATTAGTGCGTAGGGATTTGTCGCGAGGTTTGGGGGTTGGATCAAGGTGGACAACCGGGATGGTGGGGTCGTCATCAAGCAGTTCCATGTGTGCCTGTAATGCCAGTAACTGAGGACATTGGTGAGTCGCATGGCCCAACTCATCGCACAGTGAGCATTTGGGAGGAGCACGAAACACAGGGGGGTTTTTGACTGTCTTGGGAGGTGGGACAGCAGAGTAAGGTTGGGGGCCTCTGCCCCGAGTTGGTTTGGTAGCAGGAGGGGGGGGGGTTCATGGAGGACGACGGGGTAGTGACACCGGGAGGTGGTTGACTAGTAGTGACAATGGGTTGCACTAGTTGCAGGATGACATCTGGTGTCGGCGGGGGAACGGGAGGCGAAAGATACCATACGGGTAAGCCTAAGGTTAAACCAGGGAGGCTGAGGGTAGCCATGACCGGGGTGCTAACTACTCCTGATGGAGGGAAAAGGAAAGGGATGGTATGGATGGGGGTAGCACCAATGTGGCTAGGTACCAAAGGGGGTTTAGGCAACAAGGGCGGTTGATTAGTAGGAGTTCGCGTATTATGGGACAGGGTACACAGGTCAGACACGTCAGTGGCGGGTGATGGGGGTGGAATAGATTGGAAGGTCGAGGTCATAGGTGCATCTGAGTAAACTCCGGGCCCCATAGAGAAAACAACTGAAGTGGTGGCACTCCAAACAGGTTGTTCAACCATGGGGAGAACATTTTCGGGTGCCGCGGAGGCATTGGGATCGTAGTAGGTGAGTTGGTCGACCTTGACCACGCGTCCCTCGTGGGTAAACATCATGGTTCGAAAAACGGAAGAAGCAACCGCCCGCACGGTGTACATGTAGCTGCGGCCAAGTAGAAGGTTATAATCAAGCTGTGCATTGATAACCTTGATGTCAATAAGGACGGTTTTTCCAGCCAGCTGGACGGGGACGTTAGTTAATAGGCCTTGTGGTTGAGCCGAACGGCCGTCGTAGGCTCGCAACGCAGTAGTGGATGGTTGGAGAGGGGGGGATCCCAATTTCTGCCAGATGAGGGTGGACATAACACATGTAGAGGCACCTCCATCAATAATGCATCGATGGATGACAAAATTCTGAACGGAAACACAAACTTGGAATGCTAACGTGGAAGGCATGCGAGGTTCGGATTGGTCCAAATCAAATGCCATTAAACTCGAATCATTTGGATCGATAGCCCCAATGGCTGACAGTAAAGTCTTGCGCTACGACGGACAGTTTTTTAAGACTTCTAACGTAGACATGGCTACGGGGGATTGGGCTAAGTCATCGACAATGTTGTAGTTGGACGTAGCCCGCGCATTGGGGTTATTGTTGATACGGCGAAGCGGGAAACGAGGTGCTTTGGGAACGCCATCTAGTGGAGGTGGGGGTATACGTAATTCCTGATCAGTGGGATGAGCATTAGTGGGTTTATTGGAGGGAGGGGCTTCAGGGGTGGAGGTTAACTTCATCGGATGACATCATCAACAAATGGTGGTTACCTGAGTCAAGCATGGGTTGATCAGGAGCAGCGTAAGTGATTTGTTGTTGGGTTGGTGCGTTGGCTTGAGGGGGAGCCAATGGTTGGGTGTTCACTATGCCTTGGGTTGGTAAGGGGTTTTGCAGCACCAAAGGTGGCTGTTGAGGTTGTGGGGGGTTGGGTGGTGCTTGAGGAGCCGCTTGCCCTTGGCGGTGGGCATCTTCAGCCCAAAGTTTCCGAACTCGCTCCATGTGTGGGAAAAAATGTGTGTAGTGGCCATAGACCCCGCAAATAGAACAAGGATGGTTTGTCCGCAAATTGGGGTTTTTAGCCTGCTTGGGCGGGTGATCAGGGTTTTGGTTAGCAAGGGCCGCATTATTATTATCAGGGGGATTAGGGGGTTGACCAGCTTGGTCTGCAGGTTGGTTATTCCCATGATTCCAGCCCCTGCCATAGTTTTGTTGGCCCTGGTTGCATTGGCTGTTCTAGTTTTGCTGCGGGTTTTGTTGAGCGTAAACTTGCCCTTGGGCAGCAGGTGGATTCTAAGGCTGCGCAGGTGCTGGAGCAGGTTGGAGTGGATGATATGTAGGTGGAGGCTGCGCAGGAGTAGCAACTTGAGGGGGTTGCTGATAGGGCTGCGGAACGGGTTGTGGGTTTGCCACAGGGGCTGCCTGCGGTGGGTAATAAGCGGGTTGGGCTGGTGAAGGCGCAGGAGCTGGTGCAACCTGCTGGTGGTAGTAGGGCTGAGGTGAGACCGGGGGGGCGTAAGTGGGAGGCGCATGACCGAAACACTGCGGTGGACCTAAGGGTCCATGAGAATGGTGGTGTGCCATGGGAGCATACGAGTTCGTTATTCCAGACTGGGAGGTACCCTGCGAAAGGTCAGGGCCAGGGGTAGGACATGTTATGGAAAATGGTTGAGGATGCGAAGAGACACGGCCAATGATGTCGTCGATAGCGTGGGATGCCCCCGGCGCATCGTGCTGGGAAGACTCGCTGCGAGGGGCGTCAGGTATGATGGTATAGAGATACCTCGACTGGGCGTAAATGAGGTCGAATTGTTGGGCCTTAAGGATGGCCTCTTCTTCAGACTGGGGTCTTTCGGATGCTACATCCTTAACAATGACAGGAAGGAGGGATTTGAGGAACCAATCCAGGAAGATACGGTCGTCTAACTTAATCTTGCATAGGCTACGGCGTCGACGCCACTCATGAATGTGGTCCGTGATGTGGGTAGCCGTGTTCTGTCTACACGATAGTAGGATCTCAATGCCTGCATCATAGCGGACAGGTAACTGGAAGAACTGCAGGAAGGTTGACGCAAGGGAATCAAAGGTGGCATGGGTTCCATGGGGTTGCTCGATATACCACTTGGCTGCAGAGCCAGTGAAGGTGCGCTGTAAGAGACGGAGGCGGATAGAGTCGTCCACTATGGAGTTGGAGGAACACCATAGATGGAAGGACATAATGTGGTTTTGTGGGTCCTCACCTGACTTTCCCTCGAAACTTGGGGATGTCAGAGGGGAGCTTGGTGGGCATGTGAGGCCACGCAGGGTCATGTCGGATAGGTTCGTTGGTTAATCTGGCTAGGTCAGGCAGGTTGAGGCTAGCCATGAAGGGCAAACTGGAAGTAGGGTGTGACACGGTAGTGGGTTGGACCAAGTTGAGGCCAATGCCCCCAAGTGGAGGGGTAGCGTTAGGGGGGTTTCCCCCACGTGGGGGAACTAAGGTGATGTGGGATGGTCCTGTACCACCCTGGGTAGTGTGAGCCAATGCTGGGGTGGGCATAGGTATGCCTGCTGCGGGAATAGGTGCTGTGACTGGAACGGTAGATGGGGGCCCCATGAAGGGCATACCCAACGCAGGAGTGGTGGCTGGTGTAGTGGTGGATGGGCCACCAGCGATCTCTACCAAGACGGGAGTGGAAGTCACACCAGCCATGGGGCTAGTAGGGGCAGTGTAAATGGGGTTCTCAGACTCTGGCTCAGAATCAGAGGTAAAATAAGGGGCGTCACTATCAGGTGACGGAGTCCGATGCCACTGACGAGTGGAGTCAAGTGACAAGGCTTGAGTTCTATGATAAGTGGTATCAAGTGAAGATGATCTGTGTCGATGACGGGTGGTGTCAAGTGAACCGTGCTATGGGGGTTGGCCCCTGAGGCGCCGAGAATGTCTCGGAGACTAAATGGTGACAGATGGTGTCAAATCTCTGTGGGTTGAGGTGAGTAAAAAAACAACTCAAAAATCCCAATGCAACCGAGTGTGCAGAAGGAGAGCTCGAAAAATAGGGCACTCAGGCCAACAACCAACTCAAAACACCCAATGTAATAGCTGTGCTACAATAGGTGGAGTGTCAACAGAAATGGTCAGAATACCAACAAGCAGCAAGTTTCCTAAAAATAAAAAACGGTGGACTCACTAGACCAAAAGGAGGTAAGGGAGCATGCAAACACCTAACTAAAAGTATTCTGACTCAACTAGACATATCCTCTGCAAGGTGATGAAATCCAAGTCAGACAATATGAATAGGAAAGCCAAGTGGCTAAGATATCCCCCTACCGGTAGGGACACCGGGAAGTCAATCCTAGAAGAATGGCAACTAAGATACCCCGTTCATGACACGTCCAGAAAGGTGAATCTACCATTTGCTCCTTTTACCGCAATACGCCTATCCAGGGATATCCTGAGAACTACGAAAGGTATCCCTTCAGTTACTGAATGGAGTGCGGTATTCCACTCAGGCCTCCGGAACCAATCTCGCGACTTCAACCCTCCTAAGGGAGAGGGCCCTCTGGTAAACTGGTGGTGACCGTGCCAAAAAATACTAGGGGATTTTGGTTCCCTAATTGGACAACAGCTATGTCTCAAGTGTAAGTAACCGAGGGGTGTTATTGGAAGCCTATACCCCCGATCCTACCTAACTACAAAGATTCTTTTGTGTTCCCCAAGTGGGGTTAGAATGTTGGTTGAGTTAAGTAGTTTTTTAAGTCTCACTTGAATTAGGTGACAGAGTGTGTGCTCGTGAGGTGATGAACCCGAAATAGAAGTGCCACACAAAGGGGCAACCTTCTAATCAATAATATTGAATCCACAACTTTGACATGCAAAATTTTCTGAAAAAATGCTGAAATTTCAAAAAATGGAACAGAAATTATGTTGCAGAAAAAGCTGTAAGGAAGTAAGGCTGCAGGTGGAACAGGTGGCTGTGCAGATGCATAAAATATTGCAGCAAAGGGGATGGGTTTAAAAACAGTAAAATATGCAGAAAACAGGCCGCGGGTTTGAGGCAAAAGCGAGCGGTCGAACCACGGGTTTGAACGAAACAGACGCGGATAGGTCACGGCTTTCTAGACGACAGACGCGGTCTGATCGCAGGGAAAGGGCTGAAAGTAACGGTCGGGTCGCAGCTAGGGGGATGAAATCCGCGTTCGGGTCGCAGCAAATGGGCTGAAAATCGCGTTCGGGACGCAGCTAGGGGGCTTAAAAACGGCGTTCGGGTCGCAGCAAATGGGCTAACAGTCGTGGTTGGGACGCAGGAAAATGGCCAATAGGCGCAGCCAGATCGCAGCAAACAGGCTAAATAGCCGCGGTCGGATTGCAGGTAACAGACTTGAATCCGTCGGCAGGGCGTCGGAGACGGTTTGATAGCCGCAGTCGGGTCGCAGGTAAAGGCCTGAAATACGTGGTCGGGACGCGACTGCAAAAGAAAAAAAGGGTGGTTTACGGCGGCCGAAAGGAAAAAACTAACTGAAAACAGAGATTTGAAAGAAAAACCAGCGGAGTCGCCAAAACTGTAGCTAGGGTTTTACCCCTAGCTTGTGCAAATGAGCACCTACTAAGGATAACTGACTCCTTAGTAGCAGTTTAGTGAAAATGTAAATAACAATGCTAAACAGGAATAAAAACTAATCTAAAACATGTGCATGAAACAAAACAACAAAATATAAAGAATGGTTTTTTATTGATATTACCTCTGATGTGGAGGTTGGTGAATCCCTTTGCACTGATCTGAGAGGTTGCTCCGAGCTCCAGCTGCTCCTTCTCTTTCTCCAGTGGTGGAAATGGGCCAAAAAGGGGCTCTCAATGGTGAAAGTAGCTCAAAGGGTGAGCTAGGGTTTCAAGAGCAATTTTGGTAGAGTGAGGATGCTTGTGACTGTGGATGTGAGATGAGGGGTCTCCATCACTTATTTATAGTTTTTTTAGTGGTGGAGTGCTTGCCCATGGTTTTTGGAAATCATGTGGTTTAGGGCAGCTGTTTAGGGTTTTTTCCTCCTTTTCCTCATTATTTTATATTTTTTCTTCCCTTTTGGGGATTTCTGCTATTTTAGAGGAATTTTGGATACTTTTGGAGGAAAAAAGGGGTTTTTTGGCCTTTTGGAGGCATTTTAGGCCTTTTGGAGGCTTTTTAGTGGGATTTTCAGGTTTTTGAAGGAAATATGGTAGGAAAATGGACAAATGAGCCATGTAGTGGGGTAGATGAGGTAGTGAACACTTTTTGGGTGTTAACAACATGGAGTCTATTTTTGCAACCGATGCAAAAGTCTCATGGTAGTACACACCTTGGACCTAGGAGAAACCTTTTGCTACCAGACTTGCCTTATATTTTTAGGTGCTTCCATCTACATCAACCTTATTTTGAACACCCACTTTCATTGAACCAATTTCCTCCCCAAAGGAAGAGAAACTAGCTCCCAAGTAGTGTTTTTCTGAAGAGAATTCATCTCTTCATCCACGGCAACTTTCCATCTCGGATCCTTCCAAGCATGGTAGTAAGAATTATCTTCTAAAATTATCATCAAATAAAAATATTCAGACAGAAAATAATTAGGACAAGAGAGTACAATACCTGCTCTTTGGAAAATAGACCGGGTTCTCCTTGGATCATCCGAATTTTCAATGTTATCGCCTGCGGAGGAGAGTGTCTGTCGGGCCCAAGTTGGGAGATGATTTTGTACTTCAAGTTTTGATTCAGAATCTGATGTTTTATATACACTGATATCATAAATCAAAGGATCCAAATCAGGGTCATCACCCCCAATTAGATCAGCCAAATACGAAGGAAATTCAACAGTTTTCTCCTTCACTAGTTCCACCTCTTGAAGAGGCTCATCGAACTTGACACTCCTTTCAATGATGATCTATTTTGTTTTGATATCCAGAAGCTTGAAACATTTAGATTCATTAGGATATTTGATAAACATACATTTTATGCTTTGCGGTTGCAAATCACTCCTTTTATCAAGCAGAATTTGGGCCCATGCAATGGACCCAAACATCCTCAGGTTTGACACATCCGGATTGTGTCCGAAATATGCTTTCAAAGGGGTATTCCCTTTCAAGGATGAGTGTGGCACTATATTCTGAATATATTCTTCAGCATGCATGGCTTCCACCCACAAATTTGCAGCCAACTCCTTTGATTCCAACATACAGGTGGTCATCTCCTTGAAAGACCGATTCTTCCTCTCTGCTACGTCGTTCTACTGGGGAGTGTAGGGGACTGAATGCTAGATATGAGTACCAATTTGGAGACATATATGTAGTAACTCATTACTGACATACTCCCTACCATTATCAGATCTCAAAATATTGTTTTTTTTTCTAGATGCATTCTCAATCAAGGCCTTCAATTCAGTGAATTTTTCCAAGACTTCCTACTTCTTTTTGATAAAAAAGACCCATGTGTATCTCAAAAAGTCATCAATGAAATTTAGAATGTACCTTGATCTATTCATGGATTTGATAGGCATGGGACCACTGATATATGAATGTATCAATCCCAAGATGCATGATGCTCGGCTTGCTTTCCCCTGATCGAACTTATGCTCAGGGTGATTTCCAACAACACAGCCCTTGCAAATTCCAATGGTATATTTGATAACCGAGAGGCCTTCAACCATAGAATTATTTTGTAATTACTGCAAGTATTTGAAGTTCAGGTGGCCAAACCTCTCATGCCACAGTATACTAACTTCATTTCCATGAGTCAGCAATGCGGTGGGCTTTGCATCCACCACAAAATGGGAGAACTCGTAGGCTTTTGCATGATGGTTTGGAAGGCCTTTTGCTACAAGTTTTCTAGATGCAAGTTCTGTGATCTCTACATCATTCGGGCTAAAGGAGAATCTCTTGGGCACTCCTGTATGTGTCATTTGATAAATACTTAGGAGTTTTGATGCAAGAGATGGTACGTATTGAACATTGGAAAAATAACCATGCTCAAGATCTACAGTACCTTGTCCTTTGGATATGATTGTGGAGTCATCTCCCATGTGGATGGGGATGGATTTTTTGGTCTCCAGAATCTATCAAGAGTGGTTTGGGCTTCGAAAATATTTCCATGAGGGCATGAGCTCTTTCATGCTGTGGTTCCTGATCTTGCTGATCTCTCCTCCGAAAGATTTCTAAAAGGTTGATGTGATTTTTCTCAAGAAGAGAAGTAGCTTCATCAAGTTTCTTTTTCATGTAGGCATGTTCAGGGTGGAATCCCTTCCCACAGTATGAACACTTGACTTTTTCCTTCCCATGATTCCCTTTTCCTTTGTTCTTCTTCGAGTCAGAAGGCTCTTCATGCTACTGGTTTTCAACTTTAGGCTTAGGAGCTTTGAATTTAGTTTTTGGGTTCTTTTGCTGCTTTCCTTTACCCTTCAGATCTTTGGGCCCTGAGACATGGAGGGCTTGATCATGGGAGGATATGATGATCCCCATCTGTACAAGCTTATCATGTTCACTTGTTAGGGACTTAATGAAGGCATTGAGTGAAGGCATATTCCATCCAGGGGTTGTGTCACGTCCCCGTCCCTCAACCGGTGAAGAGGACGCGACGAGCACATCAAATACAATCGGGCAACAGCCCCATGAACATAAACAGAAAACAAATGCTAGAATTAAGCATACACAGATGCATTTATCTTCAATCATACAGCGGAAGCAAACACACACATTCCAGCAATCTCCATGTTCATTATAATTCATTTAACATCAATATAAAATTTGCAGAGATGGAATAATAAGCAGCACTTATCTCTTGATGAAGAATTCACCCGCAACCAGCTACGTCGCTGCAACGTTCCACCCAACCATAGGCCAGCTTTCTCATCTATCTCTCAGCAACACTGCCACCCCCGAGCTGGGCAGGATTCCTCTAGACTAAGGGTCAATTGCAGGCTTACACATATCCAAGGGGACACATAACAGCCAAACCAACACTGCTGGGTTTCACAGGCTTTCCACAGACAAGCCAAGCCAGCACAGTCCAAGGTTCAACCACTGCATACCAGCAGCCAAACAATCCCTTCACAGCTCTGTGAAGAAGTCATAACAACTAGTGACAGTCCCCGAACAAAAGGTGAGACACCACTCCAGCCTACAAGGCAACTCAGAGTGGGTTTTGGCCCTAATCATGGCCAAAACAACTCAGCTGCAACCCAAACCAGGGTACCTTAGCAGCTACAACTCCCAATGGATGATGGAAACAATACCCTGTCCACAATATGGAAAAATCAGCCAGCAGCCATGGGAAATTCAGACGCAGACCACAGCAGGAAAAATGGCTCACTACGAATTGGGCACTACGGCCAACCAAAAAACATGGAGAAGACAAAAACAGGAAGCAATCCCTCTTCGTGAGAATGCACAGCAATGGAGAGGACGGGAATTTGCAGTCAGCGGGTGCTCAGCCACTCGTGGAGAGGAACAAAATGCCTGCGTGAGACCAAATTCGTCCAAAGCCTGTGCGTGAGGAACCAACAGACCCAAAATCGTGGTGAGTGAGTGAACTGACCAGGGAGAGTGCGTGAGGGAGAAGAATGGGCAGACGTGGGTGGAGTGTGGATGTGGGTATGGAGCTGACAGACCTGCCACCCCACTCCCAAAGGCAATAACTGCCCTCAACCACTCAGCCATATCTCCTCAACCACCAGCTCTGAAGCATTAAAGAGGTTGACAAGGTTGGGTGAGACAAAAAGGTGGCAAATCAACAAGGTAATAAAACATGGGTTTTTCCCCCATAACCAAGGTTTCACATCCCCCACCCCTTATCCTTCGGAACGATGCCCTTTTCATTTAACGTTGCACTGCCGTAGCTGGTTGTGGTTTATTTTAATTGATGTGCGGGTTTACATGATGTCAAATTATAAGGTACCGGATAGCATGACAAACCATCGGCAATATCCCCATTGCCGAACATACACAACCAAATCGATGGTGGGGCTTTTACCTTGAGCTCCTCACCAAGATTAATTACAATATATACATCATGCAAACGGGGTCAAAACTGGGGATGTGACAGGTTGTGAACTTCCCTGCATGGAATGTAGAGAAAAACACTGAATAATCACCTCCAATTTTGGAGAGTATGGAGAGGATGAGTTGATCATCCTTTTTCTCCACCTTACATTGCTTCAACAATAAGACAATGTGCTTGAAATTTGTGAAAAAATAATTTAATGTCTCGAAATTGGAAGGCTAGAGTGACATCAACTCATTTTCAAGCTGGTATACTCTCAAATCATCCTGCTTTCCATACAGGGTTTCCAATTTGTCCCAAATTTCCTTTGGAGTATTCAATCTTAAGAGATGGAAAAGAAGATCCCGGGAAATAGAGAGGCACAAGAATTTGAATGCTTCATCTTTCTTGTTCAAGAATATAGCTTTGTCTGTCATAGATGAAGTCTCTTCTTCAGTGTCCATAGTGACCCTATAGAGTCCTTTGGCACGTAGCTAGATCTCAATGTCTCCTTTCCATGAATGGAAATTGAACAGAGTCAAGAGTTCTATGGAAGAATCCATTTCAAACTCCTGGAGCGAATGCTTTCACCTGTTAAGACCTACAAATCACAACAAAAGGGGCACAGTAAGGTCGAACAGCCTACACATTTTATACTTTCATCACACCCAGCAAGTTGATCAAGCAATTTTGACCAACAATTATTTAACTTGTGGTATTAAGTGGTAAGCCTTGGCTTCTAATGCAGTGATGGATTTTTGAGCTTTCGCTCAATTTTTCATGCAAGATTTGTCAAAAACCTTGTTTTTGAGAGATTTGAGCTTCATCCCACCATGAGCTCTGATATCATATTAATTTGTCACAGTGGTCTAGGAACTAAAAACACAGTCTCACAAAGAATACAGACAAATATGCATAAAATTGGCAAAATGGTGCTGCAATGGAAGTAGCAACTCTGTATAACCAATGAATAATGAATAATGCATTACAATGATCATGCAAGATGCATGAAGTCCAAGAAAATTCGAATTCCCAAGGAGGTCATTTGAATTGAATGAATGGGGGTAGCTTAACTGACTGTAAACCACAGTAAACACACTAGTTAACCAACTGATCAAGCCCTGATTGACTCAACTGAGTCCTAACTGAAGTTGGAGTGCAATAAATGACTAAGTCTAACTGAAATTAGATTAGACGCATGTCATTGCATGCCAACCAACAAGTGGTAGTGCATCAATAACTCCAATGAACCCCGATGAGGTTAATTGAAGTCAAACTGGCCATCAGAGGTGGTTGGAGGTGCCGTTGTTGACTCTAGTTCATTAAATATTAATAAAATAATCAATATAATGAATGCAGGTGCCTTCAACACTCATTTTAACTAATTGTAACCATCGGTTAGCAATTAGGTGCATTTATGACACTCAGATCACCCCCAGAGTTCTCCAATTAGCCTCCCTGAATGAAGGAGAAGGCTTAGTTGGCCTCCTTGGCTGAAGGTAGGTGTGGGTGTGCTCATGCTGATGTCATATAGTGCTCCTATGGTGTCAATTAAGTCAATAAAACTTAGGATAGTGGTTTAACAAGCCCAAATTGACCAAATTAAGTGTGCATGGTGGGTAAATGTCTCCAACAAATATCTTGTTTACAAAATTGTTTTCCTATACCTCCATGCTTGAAATTGTTTGGCTTGATTATGCTTTGATCAACCTCTTTTGATTCTTTTGGGACCATATGAAAGTTGTTTAGACTCCTGAATGCTTTCTTACTTAACTCCATTCTTATTTTCATACTTTATAATCAAAGTATTTATATCAATATAGTTAGCTTGGCCTTTTGGTTTGAGTTTTCTCTTCAAGTGTGTTGTTTTCGGTACTTTAGGCAGTATGAATTTCTGTTCTTATAGAATATGTAAATATATTTGATGCAATTTTATTTTGTCTCAGTGTGGCATACTTGTTTATAGTTTTTTTTTTTTTCTTTTCATTTTAAAAGAGAAAAGTGAAAAACGAGTAAATTTATTTATAAGCATATGAGTCTAATAACATAGTCATAGTTGCATATGCACACTTGCATTTAAAAAAAATTGCATTTGTAGTTTGCTTTGTCATTTTTTCAAGTTTTGAAAATAAAAAGAAAAGTGAAAGTATTGCATTTTTTATTTTATTTTTTTACTTGTCATGTTTGTTCCATGCATGAGTTAGAACACCAATAGTTGCACGGTCGTCACTCTCTGAGTTATTAAAAACCCTTAAAAAAGAACGCTAATTTAAAATTTATTAGTAATCTTTTCTTTTTTTCTAGGGACGATAACTAACTAGATTAGGCCAGTACTTTGGACTAGGAGTTGTCTTAAACTGTCCAAATTATTTAAAATCATACATAGTGTCCTATCTTTAAGAAATAAAATTTTGTGGAAGGTGAACCAAAAAGCTCCTCTGACATGGGAGTCAAGCAGGAGGTCATGTGAGGTTAAGTAGAGGATATTCCACCTCCAATACTTAATCAAGCATACACTAGAGTCAGTGTACAATAGGGGACTTATTGGTACCACCCTTAGGCCCCATGTGGTTCCAGTACTTTTAAGTTTTGGGATTTTCTACCCTACCCATGTGTATTGAATAGACTGATGATTGTCCCTTCGGACCCTCTCCAAGGTTGGTAACTTTAGTATCTTGACTTTAGGGCTCATACACAGGTGATAGTGGAGGGTTATTTCCATTGTACTTAGGACAAACATGGGAAGAAATTCCTTGCATTCAATTTGGGAAAGTGATTGGTGCTTCAAATGCTTGAACCCAAGGTAGTATATTGTGGACCCTAGGTAATTGTTTTTCATCCTTTATTAGTTTGTTTTGGGTCATGACCATCCCAAACTTTCCTTTGGAAGGAATATTTTTTATTGGCTTGGATTACTTAGGATTTTTCATAGTGGTTTGTTGCTTTGTTTACTTGTGTTTAGTTGGCCCTATGTTCTTATTGATTTGAGTCTTTAGCTATGGAGGATTATCCTCTTCATATATCTAGAAGGTTACAGTACCTTCCTCCACTTAGAGTGGAGCCTACACCATCACTAAGCAATGACAGATAAACACAAGATCTTTTGAGCCAACTGGGACAAATGACATTCCTGGGGAACTTTATCTTATCATACCTACTACACCTGCTTCTCAGACAACAAGATTTGAATATTTACAAGTTGAAGGATTTATAAGACCTTTTAACCCACCTTTAATTGGACCTCATGATACAATATTAGTGTAGGTAGATCCTTTTGGTGAATCCAGTTTAAGTGAATATAGGATCACATCTGATTTTATTATGGATAATAAAGGAGAAGAATGGAGAGATATTCTTAACTCCTACATTAGTTATAATGTTTGGAGGTTTCTCTCCTCCTCATGTTAGTGTATGGATACCTAGTACAATACATTCAACTTCAGTCCTAGTTGTATCTTTTAACTTTAGTTTAATATCTTCAAGGTCACCTGGTACTCAAGTTTCTAGCACTTCTATACCCTTTATACCTACCACTACTCATGTACCTGTCACTAGAATCCCTAGTACTCCTTTTACATCATCTCCTCTTTTTTAGAATTCCACATTGGTCCTAGTAGTTCTACTCCATTTGTTGAAGGATTCCTTTGGTTTGGGGGACATATTACTCCTTCTACTCCTTTTAGGATCCATTATTTCTCACTCTACTGTACCTTTTATAAGTAAAAAATACCTTTATAGGTTTTGGTTTTCAACCAAGTAATGTTCAAACATCAATTGTACATGTAGGGAGTGCTCCTTTTTCACTTTTGGGTGTAGGAGGCAGTATTGTTGTTCCTTAAACTATTGTTTCAGTTAGAGGGAGTTATTCTCAACCTCAGTGATGTGGGTCCTAAGGGGGGAATCCCATTTTTATGGGTGGAATCCTTTTCATAATTCTTTCACTTCAGATCCTATGGATGGGGCCAAACCCAACCAAAATAATAGGAACTTTGGTTCAGGGAACCCTCTCCCCCAAGCTTCTCGAACACATGTTTCATCAACTCACCCTTGTTTACCATTTCTGGTAACTCTGAATTTTACAAATCATTTGAAACTTATGAATGATCTAGTTCATCATGATCTAACTTGGCCTCCCATCCCAACCAAATTTTCCTTGGATATTCGAAAGTTTGAGGACAAGTCTGATGAAGACCTTGGGGACCATACCACCACTTTCCATTTATGATTTTCTTCCAACTTGTTGAATGATGACTCTATACGGTTGAGAATTTTTCATGCTAGTGTTTTAATGGTTATTAAAGATATTAAAACATTTATCATCATACCATTATAACCATATGCAATATGAGCACTTGAAGATAGAAAAATGCAACACAAAATAAAGAGTACACAAGAATTTTGTCCTATGAAACCACAAGGTATAAAACCCAACAACTTCTTCTGTATAGATTTGTCACTTAGTACAATGTTAGAGGGAGCTAGAAAACCCAAATATAAGATGCATTTTGCTATTTCTTCTTCTTGTTCACTAGTAAACTTGTATTTATCTTTTTTGGAGCAAACTTGCTTGAGCTTGTGGTGTCTCCAAATGAGGGAGGGTTCCTCGCTATTTATACTAATCATTTGTGTGACATTTTGGTCCAATAGGGCCAACGTTTGGACCATACTGGGCCTACCTATCACTAGTACAAAATGAACAATTAATGACTAAAAAATGACTAAAATTCAGCTATAAACAACTATATTTTAGTTGATGACTAATAGTATCTAATTTCCACTATCTTATAGCTTGACTAACTTAGTCGTATTTCACTTAGTCATTAATTGGTTGAATTATTAGTCATTGATTTATTCATTTATTTATTCATTGATTTAATCATTGATAGTCACTGATTTAGTCATTGATTGCCACAATTAATGACCAAATATACGACTAAATAAACTACTAGATATTAACCTATTAATGACTATGCTAAATATGACTAAACGTTAGTTGCGCTATACAATACTGGAAATTAGCTACTAATAGTCGTATATGTGCGATTTTAGTCATTTTTTTAGTCACTAATTTATGATAGGGTGCGAAGGAATCAAACCACCAATCTCCTACCTATAATTATGTAGTTTCTATACCATTAATCTAGCGCCATTTAAGAAGTTGTTATTGCTTAACAATGATGATATTCAAACAATTTTTTATCATTCAAGAATACAAAATAATGATTACCAAGTTACTATAGATACATAATGGCTTACCTTGTACTAGTCCTTCAAGTCTTTCAACTGCATTTATTAAGTGAAAACATATTTTGGTTTTTAATAAAAGCAGTTGAAGGACTTGAAGGACTAGTACAAGGCAAGCCATTATGGATCTATAGTAAGTTGGTAATCATTATTTTGTATGCTTGAATGATGCAAAATAAAAAAATACCAAAACTTTATTGGAATGACAAGCATGCATCCATTGTTAAACTATCTACCGACTCATCTAGATTCATGCCAAGATATCTAACTGAAAATTCATAAGTAACTTGAAGATAATGGTGGAAGATTCCATAGAAAGGAGAATTTATGTTTATATAAAAGCAAAGGATGAGAAAATGGTGTCCCAAACTTATCTTCATCCAATGTGGTCCAAGCCACCATCCCCTGTAAAATAAATGCAGGTGCATGTTTCTCTCTAGTTCCATGAACATATTACACAACCTTTAGATAGTTTCAACCATATTTGAATGTCCATCTTAACTTCAAAGGCTCAAAACTTGAACTAGTAAATTTGGAATATTTAAAATATATGTACAAAAAATATCCACATCTAATAGGGCCAATACATCATTTACTTAGTACATGATATTAGAGTGGATGGACATATTGTTAGAAAAAAATTGGATATTTTTTTAGAATATTTTCATATGTGGAAATTGAACCCAAGAGATAGAACAATTACACTCAGAAAATTGCTAATCAAACATGCAAAATTAACACCAAAGGAGACTGAAATTGGAGCATAACACTAATCTGTATTGAGTAAGTGTACAATACCCAAACTTGTGAAGTAATAGGATGCTGCAATATATAATTATATGAGAGGTTTGAATGCATAATAATTCCATTCGAAATAGTAAAAAAGAAGTCTTACCAAATCTAGTCAAATCCCCCATAGGTGCATAAAGCAGTTTCCAAATCTATGAAGATGCTCACGAATTTTCTAAGTCAAGTGGGAAAGATAAAGAGGGATG
>LPNX010622913.1:283442-313226 GCA_001517045.1 Pseudotsuga menziesii
GAAAATCATACATACTTTTATTTGGAGAAAATGAGGGAGGATGATGTGGGAAAAAAACAAGGCACTTACACCTAGATTAGCTTTTCCTTTTTCCTTAAATCAGCGATAAAGCAAGGCAGCTTTTCAGAAAAAGCAGATATGCACTTTAGAGAATATGGAATAAATAAAAAATGTTAAAATTGGTTTCTAGGATGTTTCCCAAGTGCTCCATGACTTAGTTTTAGCATGTGTTTACTTCTAGGACATGTAGAAGGCAACTAGCATAGAATGGAATCTAGGAATCTAGGTAATAAGAAACCTCCAGTTAGGAAACTACACTTCACATCCATGTGATGTACCTCCCATTGATTCAAAGCTGCAATGGCTAGATCTATCCTTATGGAGTCCATATTTGCCACTGGTGCAAAGGTTTCATTGTAGTCAATACCATGTGTTATCACTCCAGGAAACTCCTTTAGGTTGCAGCTCGAGGATCCCTGGTAACTTACAATTTTTTTGCGGGTTTTCTAGTATGGATCAAGTCGGGTGACCTATATCACCTTCCACTCTCAAGACATGCATGAAAATCAATCAGGTACAAGGCTTTAGTTACCACTATTCAGAGGTTGACAATAAGGTGCAGGGATGGAGAACTCATCAGGATGGCAGATTTACACACAAAATAGATGCATATAAATGGCTAAATCATGATAAGGATGGTACTTATAATTCAAATCACAACAACATGCTAATAGAGTGACAGCTATCAGTCATTAATTAACTTGAATATAACCTGAATACACATTCAAGCATAAGCACAAAAAGACAGAAATGGAAGTTGAACAAAATGATAACCAAAGAGCTTATATAAAATCATGAGCAAAATGAGAAGCTGATAATAGTATAGGTATATAAGTCCCCAAAGTCAAACCTTTTTCATAAAATAAGTCTTAGGATTTATATTTTTTGCAAATTAGGTTAAAAAACCCTAATTAACTACTTGTCTAACTCACTGAAGAATTAGTTCACTGTATGAACCTTCAAATATCTGAGGTAACTGCTGGCAATTACTGCTACTGCCCCTTTACTGGTTAAGTCACTATTTTCTTTTGACAGCTAGGTGTTGGTGGAATTTTCTGTTGTTATGTCATAGTAAAACTGAAACAGACTGTTTCCTGATGCTTTCCTCCGCGCCCTTTATCTTTAGACTATGTCCTTGAGCCATCTATATTCGCCCAAAACCGGTCCTGTATGCCAAAATTTGATTTTAAGCCTCTGTCTGCTTTCGGTGGTTAAGAGGCCAGACTATCAGAACCGTTGGATGTCGAAAGCAGTGCTTTCAATGGCTAATGAACTGACCTAGCATCTACCTATGCCACCGAAAGCCCTGTTTTCAAAATTTATTAAGGTTTTTCCAAAAATGTTCTTTTATGGCTGTCTGCTCATCTTTCTTCTTTAGCATGCTTTGTGCTAGGAGGGTTGACAGTAGCCTGGCTGGTTTCTGGAGGTTGAAGGTGAACTGTAGCCTCAACCAGGGTTTCCAAGGTGGGGTAGCTTTTAGGGTTTTCCTTGGCCTCCTTTAGTTGCAGTGTTTGGAGCCTAATCATCCTGTACAATCTAGTATTGTCCTTTAGGTACCTTGTATTTAGCCTCTTTAAGAAAATATATCTTTCTCTCTGCTCCAGGTAAGACTTATGTAGCAACTTGTTCCTACTGGTTAATGCAACATTATTTTTCTTTATTTCCCTTTACAAAATCTCCATCTCATAAATTTTCCTCAGTAATTGATTTATCTTTTGAGTTTCGAGCTTGCTAGAGGAAGCCTTCTCTACTAGTTCCTCTTTCTTTTTTGGTGTGCGGGATGGTATTTCTTCAACCACTGGCACAATTTGTAGAGCTAGGTCTGCACCTTCCTCTTGCTCCTCTTTAGAATCTGAGTAGGGTAGATTTAAAATATTCTCATTTTGTGCTTCAACCTCCTAGCTTTTCTCATTGAATTCCAAGTTCCTTTTTACCTTCTTGGCCTTGGAAGAGGAGGGAGGTTGTTCTGCTACTGCTGCTGGGGATATATCCCTCCTCTTTCTTCTCCCACTCCTTGGTGTGGTGGACTTCTTGGCAGGATACTTCCCTTTCTCTTCTGGCTAAAGGCTTGTCTCAAATCCATTCCAAAACAGAAAATAAGGCCATGCCATATTCCTTCTTTTCAACAAATCTTGGATAACCAGTTAGATAAGGCCATGCTGGGATAGTCTGCGAACAATATTAGTTGGTTGGGCTTTCACTTGATGTCCCATCTTTCCCAAACTTCTGTGTAAGTAAAAGGGAAAATTTAGTGGCCTTTTACCTATGAAGTGGTTCATTAACTTGAAATGGTAGATCATGGTTGCTTTATATCTTCCTTCATATGTTAGTTAAACCATAATGGAATTCAGCAGTTGTTGCCACTTCTCTTCCAACCAGGATGATGGCACACTCTTCTTCCACACCATTCCTCTATGCTCAGGATTTAGGTAAGACCTGAACTCTAGATATTTTGGTATGGTGGTCTTGAACCATTTTTCTCCTGTACAAGGCAGTTCAGTTACTTCAGTGATTAGGGTTTCATCTATGTGAAATTCCTCCTTGCCTATAACTACTTTTGAACCATCAAATGAGAGGGAAAATGCCTCAGCCACCTACTAATGGGAAACTTGTATCTTCTCACAAAACCTGTAGCAACCAACCTCTTGGAAGAGTTTATAGACCTCTGGATGTGCTTCCAAATAGATGATATCTCCCAGCCCCTACATGAGAGCAGGTCCTCCCTTATTCATCTTGATGAGTGCCTCTCCTAGGTACCTGCAAAATAATTCTAAGTTCTGTATACAGTGTGTTAGCAGGCTACTTCCTTAGAGATCATTTTACTTGTGGAGAGGAATGATAAGCTCGAAAGTGAAATGTGTTGGACCTTTTGCCATTGATTATGAGGTTTTTTGTTATCATGATGGATGCTGAGGCCATAAGGTGATGGTAGTGATTGATTTTCTTGATTTCCTTTTCCAAGCAATCATATTACACATCATCCTAGGTACATGGTGATATTTCTGCTGTTCTTTTGGAAAGGTGGAAGAAAACTCAGGGTTTCCAATCCTATCAGTCCTTTGCCAGTTTTATAACAACCTCTTTAACTTATTTCCACATGCTGTTATGTAGGCTCAAGTCATTTCGGTGGTTTGTCACACCCTACACTGATTTTTCATCTTGCTAATGGGGTGTGATTTGCTTGTTTTGTTTTCTAACTGTTTTCCTCTTTTGTCTTTTTGGCTGTTAATAATATTCTTGAATTTGTCTGCAAACCACCAAAAATATAGCTTTCGGTGGCTAATGAAATGATCTCTCTTTCACCTAAGCCACCGAAACTTGTTATCCCAGCTTTGCAGTGAAATCATGATTTTGGGGGATAGTGGCCTCATCCAAAAACTCGTTGAAATTCCAAAAACACATCCTTCCGGTGGCTAATGAGCTGTTCAGAGTCTCGCCTAAGCCACCGAAACTATTTTTTCCCCGACGCTTATCTTCCTGGTTTTGGTGGTTAAAATTTACGTTGAATTTTTTGATAAGATACTGAAAGAATCACCTTTCGGTGGCTAATGAGCCGTTCCAAGTCTCTCCTAAGCCATCGAAAGTACCTTTAGTAATGTTTCTTATTGCCTGCTTTCGATGGTTAAAATCCTTCTTGGTATTCTCCCTAAGCTTCCGAAAGCAACACTTTTTGGTGGCTAATGAGATATTAGAAGTCTCGCCTAATCGACTGAAAGTGTTAATTTAATTCAACTTGCTCGAGCCACTTTCCATGGTTTACCTTCATCCCGTGTTCAATCGTTTATCTGCTGAAACATAGCTTTTTGGTGGCTAATGAGGTATTAAAAGCCTCTCCTAAGCCACCAAAAGCTATAACTTCCAAATTTTTTAACCACATAAAAAACAGAGACCTTCAATTTGTTAGGCATCCTTAGCTCTTTCATTACATAAGTCAAATTCTTCATACTGTCAAAATAAATTTATTTTGGGAGATAACATCTGGCTCCTACTTGGGGATGCGAAACTCCCAGTGAGGTCCCAAGAATCCCAAACCAAAATGCCTTTCCCTGAAAACAACAAAAAACTTAACACTATCATTTACTATTCCATTGGGCATGGAGTTTATTCTATAAGCAAAAACAACCTACTGACTACTATTTTACAATGACAAGGCCTCAGAGCCTCAAATAAAGTAAAGTTTCAAAAACCACCCATTCACTGGGCCATCAAACACCTCTTCCCCTTCCATATTCTGCAATTTGAAGGTGTTATCCTTATGTACCTGAGCTATCACAAAAGGGGCAATCCACAAACAGTGAAATATCCTCGTCATATCCCTGCAAAAGGTGGAGAAATGGATTCCACCCTGCTCGGAAGAAGATCTACCGACATTCTTGAAATTCTAGAATCTGGAACAAGTCCTGATGGCTTTCAGGATTAAGACAGTTAGGAATTGTTCAAACAGAGGAGAAAATGCAACAGTTTCACAGGATACAAAGAATGGCGTCTGAATAGCTCTATGAAGATGAAGGTAAGTGAGGACAAGGGTAAAGATTGTGTTTTTAAAATGTAATCTGTTTAAGCACTTGAATGATCACGAGACCGTGGATTTGCACGCTTGACCAATCACACTATGGTTCAATTCTTTGAATTGTGTGTCATCATAAGGACACGTGCGTTGATGAATTTATAAGGTTCTAACATATTCAACAATGTCCAAAGTAAGATTTGGACAGGTTGAATGATTTATTTATTTTTGAATCCATAAAATGCATTTATACCCATAATAATTATAATCAGTATGATGATAAGCCACTTGGCAACTTCCATGTGTTATTTGATGAGAGGGTAAAGAAAATGATAATCGAAAAGATCCTAAAATCATATCATACCAAGATAGAGTTAAACGATATCATATCATATCGAAATAATAATCAAAATCATAGGTCGAGGTGATTCCTAATGAAATCATAATGATTTTGTAAGCATGTGAATGAGACCTAATAATTATGGGTATGATTCATCTAATTAAAATCTTTTCCTTTGAAAATTAAAAGAAATTGACATTTTGACATGTGCCGCTATAATGTTATAATTATCATTCGGATCATCATTTGGCATTCCATTCGGACTGGCATTCAACCCTTCATATGGACCTTCTGTTCAAAAATACGCTTTACTGGATCTGGTTGTTGCTAATTATGCAGTAAATTTCCTGGGCTGTTAGCACACAATATGATGATGTAAACCAACTTTATTAAACCTTCGTTTCATTGTCCAACACTGATTAAAACAATCTTTCGCTAATTGCATTATCCTAAAAATACCTACACTTTTGTCAAAAATAAATGAAACTTTCTATAAACATTCAGAAAGTAAAAACAATTCTAACCTTCCCCCAAACCAAAAATATGGCGTGTCCTCAAGCCATCAAAGAAAAACTGATTGATTTCCAAATAATTTAACAAATAGTTCTAATATGTTGTTATTATTTATGTAAGAAAAATAAAACTAACTAGTAAATGGAGATGATTCAAATATGTATTTCCATAAAAAATAACAGTGCTTAGGGAGACCATACAAATAATGATAGTATAACTGATGCAGAAAATTCCATAGGAGAAACTAGTCATCGATGCCTCATTTTAAGGATCTCTTGTCACCCAAAGAGTATTTTAAGTTCACCCTGGATTTTGTGATATTTCTATAGATATGGGTCCAATTTCTAGAATAATCATATCCTAGGTAATATTGAATTAGATGACTAAGTCCAAGTCCAAATTACAGCCATTCTCTAATGACTTGATAAATAATTGGCCTAAACATGTGTTTTTTTGTGTGTTTTTACGAAGTGCATAGTGATGCATTAACTAGATCTCTTTTTCTCGATATTTCCCCACTACTAGTAGGCATGTTCAATACCCTGACGGGTTTATCTTGGTACCATGTAAGCATAGCACCGCTTCCAGCAAGTCTGTTCAGTACCCTGATGGGTTTACTTGCACTTACCATGCTTACTTGTTTAAATATGTTACTTAGCATGGACCCATTTCCAGCAATCCTGTTCAGTACTTTGGTGGGTTTGCTTTGTATAAATTTTTTAATATGTGGAAGTTAGTTGGTACTTAGAGTGAGTTAAGCCTGCTAAACACATAGTTCAAATTTTTGAGAGCGAACCTTATAAGTAATTTTTTTATAATGGCCTAAATTATAGATCATGTTAAAAGATAATAACTTAAAGTTGTTCCTTTACCTCTCAGTCTATCTTCTTCATAAAAGATAAGTAATGTTCCCCACAAGTAGGAATTTCACTTACTCTTGAGTTACCTCAAATATCCTTAAGAGACAAGTTTTCATAATGAGTACATGATGAGCTAGTAGTCCTTAGGTGTAAAAGAGAACTCTGAAGAACATGATGATCAAAGTAGGTCTTAAACAATTGTTTTAATGATAAGTCAGAAATGTTCATATTTGAATCAAATATCATAAAATCATAAGGAATCATCGAAGAAAGTGGGTAGGAATGATATATAGAACATTTTAATTTCATTATAAATCCCCATTTTTTTTAAAGAAAAAGAGTTAGGATGTATTATGAGTTCTTAGAGAACTTCCCTTTTTAGGCAATATTTCATGGGCTGATTAAAGAGACAAGGTTCTTGTAATCAAACTGCAAAACCACTTGTCATATGATTCAAATTTTATTCCCAACAAAAACATATGTATCAAGAAATAGTCATATAAAATCTATCAAAGTTTAGACAAAGGAAAAGAGCCTTCCTATTTTATTTGACAAAATTCCATAAGTTGGTTATAAAACTAAATTCCCTGTGTAAATGTAGTCAGCTTATTAGAAATGAATTTTATTTATTAAAGAAATAAAGATATATTTACATATATACATAAATACAACACAAAATAATTTAAGAATCGGGAGGAGGAGACCGACAAGCACTTCTATTTTAGTAAGGTCTACCTTGATCCCTTGTGAAGGGACATGATGCCCCAATACTATACCTTCTATTAATAACATCTTACATTTTTCATGGCTAAGGGCCAGGTTTGTCTATTGACAATGGATTAATACCTTTTCAAGATTATCAAGAGCCTCTTGAAAGCTATTACCATAATCTATAAAATCATCCATGTACACCTCTACACAGTCATGTATGAGATCAACAAAGATTCCTAAAACTACACAATGAAAAGTAGCAAGTGCATTACATAAGCCAAATGGAGAAGCTCTATAGGCATATGTCCTCCAAGGGCATGTAAAAGTAGTCTTATCCTGATCCTTAGGAGATATCAAAATATGATTATATCCACTATTTATGTCGAGAAAATAAAAGTATTATTTGCCGGACAGGGTATCTAGCACTTGGTTGATAAAGGGAAAAGGAAAGTAGTCCTTAAGCGTGGCCTTATTCAGTTCTCAAAATTTAACACAAATACCCCATTTCCCTATGAATTTATTTGGCACTACCACTAGAGGAGATACCCATTTACTATCTGAAATTGGGTAGATGAAACTAGCATTGAGGATTTTTTCTAACTCTTCTTTAACTATGTCTTTCAAAGTAGGATTCATCCTCTTTTGAGGCTTCCTTATAGGGGATATACTGGAATCCATGTAAATATGGTGAAGACAAGTTTCAGGGTGTATGGCCTTCATATCAGTGTACTCCCACAAAAATGCTCTAGATTTAATTTTAAGAACCTTAAGCAACTATTCTTTTTGACTCTCAGTTAACCTTGCATTTATGTGTAGAATGTTTCCAGGGCTAACTTCATAAGGTATGGTATAAGACCCTATATGCTCTTAAATTGCAAAGACACATGGTGTATCCAAAAATATTGAGAGGGCCATATTTTATTGAAACTCATCTCCAAAAATTTGGTCGAATTGAGCAAAATACTAAGGAAATTCTATACAGGTTATTGAAGAAACAAATTGGTTTAACACATTATCAGTAGTCTGCTCCTGAAGTGCCTAGGAGTAGTCACTAGGAAAGAAAAGATATTCAATATTTTCATCCCCAAAGGGGTAGTATAACCACCACAAGTTTTCAGTTACAGGTTGTGCTGGGGGGTATAAAGCAAGCTTTTGCATGGACAACCCATTAGAAATGGTCATTTCCCCATCCCTACATCCTATAAAGGTGTTAGCGGTAGCCAACCATGATCTTCCGAGAATAAGAGGATGTCCTTTGGAAGGATCCTTTGATTCTACTAACATGAAATAAAAAGGGTATTCCCATGTAGCTACCGATACAACAATGTCATCCAAAGCCCCGGCAGGTTTCACCGTAGTATGGTCTGCTAGTTCTAGAATTGAGGGGGTCGATCGGATAAATTGTCCCAACTGTAAAAGTTCTAATAATGCAGTGGTCATCATATTAAAAGCATATCCTAAATCACTAAGTTTATTTTCTATGGAAATATTATTTACAATAACAGTTACTACCGGGCTCCCTATATTTGTATACTTTGCAATTCTATACTGGTCAGTCATACATTTAGACATCTCTCCTATAACATGAATTGTGGGGGGGTCTTTTTGTTTATTTCGTAGTTTCTTAATGCAAAGTTCCTTTATTAATTTAATATAAATTGGTATATCCTTAATATATTGTAATAGAGGGATCTTGACACATAATTTTTTTATTTCATTTAAAATATCATACTCAAGATGAATTACAGGTTTTTCTATTGCTAATCATTCCAGAAATGGAGGGATTCTTTTTTCTTGAGTTGGTTCTTGCTGAGGATGGGTATGTGCTGGAATTTTTGGAATATCCACATCCTAAAAAATAACATCATTCATGACTTCATTGGGATCTTATTCCTCTTCATTGATGAATGATGACTGATGACTTGGATCTATCGTTCATGATTCTTCCAGATCGTAATTGGATCTCGTGCACAGAAACAGTTGAAATGGCATGGGATGGAAGAGTTTACAACTCAATGCTTTTAAGAGATTGAGTTGGATTATTTTTTGGGTTAGGTATTGGTTTTGCAGGTAACAATGTAGTTCGTGGGAGGTTTGTATTCTAAAAATGATAAGGTTGTTGTGTAATAAGGGGCACTAGAGGCACAAACCTAGGAAACAATTGTTGGGTATTGGTTGGATGCTGAGGATAAGGATGATTAGCTAAGGATATGGGTGGTGAATTGGGATATGATTTTCCTCTCCATCATGTGGCCAATGCTGAAAATGAGAAGGAGGAGGATACTGGGGTGGCCAATGCTTCCAACTTGAAGTGTTCCATTGTTGAGGTGGTTGGTAGGATTTATAATAGGGTGGGGGACGTGGTGACAAATTCTGATATGGTCGTTGGTCTCTTGGTTGCCAAGAAGGCCTCCTAGATGTTTCACCAATATCCCCAATTTTATATATGGCTTGTAACCCAAGAAACGATGGGCAGTTTTCTATCGTATGATCATCTGTACAAATGTGACATACATAGATGTTGTTCAAGGGGCATTCCCTTTGGGGGTGCTTAGTCCTGCATCTTGGACAGAAAATTATCATTGTTGCATGTTCTTCCTCTTGCCTCTTCTTAGCTTGTAATGCATCTAGTTGGGAACCCATTGCTCCTAAAATATCAATTTTAAAGTTTTCTAATAGGTTCCCTAATTCTATCCTTGTGACTCCTCCATAACTGGAGGTGTTTCCTTTTAGATTCCTATTATAGGGCTCTTGAATATTTTTCCCATCTTTCCCTGTAATTCCAGATTAATTTCTACACATCTCACCAATTTGTGCAAAATTTTTATGAGAGATATATCTAGATGCCATGAGATTTAGGTGTTCTACTAGGTCTTCTTAGATCCCTTTAAGGAATAATGTCCGTACTGCATCTTCTCGAAGGTCATTATATTTAGATTTGTGTAATGTATAAATAAAAATCTTGATATAATATTCTAAGCTCTCATCTTCAAGTTGCTGTATCTTACAAATATCATTTCGAGAGTCCCTAGGTTTGCAATACTATTGATATTTCCACAAGAATGCAGTTTTCATATCTTCCCAAGTACTGATACTATATTCTCCTCATCCCATGAACCATCTTAAAGTAGAGTCTTTTAGTGTAGCAGGGAAAAGTTTTAATTTGGGAGCATCTTGTAGATAGTTATAGCTTCTATAGAGGATGTCAAACTCGAACAAAAATGTGTCCATGTCTTCATTACTCTTCCCATAAAAATTAGGTAAGGAGGAAGGAGGGATGTTCTTCATATTTACATGATGTGCAGTGTCTAGAATAGGGAACCCAAAGGTAGACTCAATTTGATTCTCTCCTTCTCCTTCGTCATTTCTAACCTCGTCATGATATTCATTTTCTCCTTGTCTCTCCATGTAGATTTGATCCTTAAAGAGTGTGTGTCTAGGAGGTTCCTTCTAAGGTGATAATGGGGTATCCCACTGTCTTTTTTGAGGGAAATATTCCTCCAATAAGAGGAGTTTTCAGTCGTATCCTTATTAGGTTCTACAGAAATAGTAGGTTCTACTATGGATGTTTCAATTTGTGAGATAACACTATTAGTTGAGCTGTCAAAGAGAGCTTGTACCTGATCAGGATCAATGAAATTGACAAAGTTTGGATCCCCTACTAGAAATAAAGTTGTATCGTTAATTTTTTTCTCTAGTGGAGGGTTGAGGACTTCCAAAATTGGACCTCGAGAACTTCTTCAAGGATGAGCTCCTTAGAACTTCCTCCCAGGATTTCTTTATCTTCTATGCCTTCTCCTATAAATTCTTCTGGTTTCCAAGTAGAACTACTTCCTACGTTTGTTCTCCAATAACTTTTCACTGAGTTATTGGCTGGGGTGTTACGCCCCCCGTAAAGGTTAGTAGGAATTTTAACAAATTTTTGGAAACTATTTCTAACGTATTTACCTTTATCTAGGTCTATTCATGAAAAGCTACACTAAATGAAAACCTACAATACTACTATTATTGTTGGATTTTGGGGCACCTATTATAACATATGCGTAGGTTCTTACCTCTCATCTTACCGCTCCCCCACCACCAACCTATGGTAAAATTCATAAGGGAATTCTACTTATTCTACCTTACAGAACAACTCCCCGACAACGGCGCCAAAAAGGTTGGGTCTTTTATTGTATTAATTAATTCACCAAATACTTAATTGTCGACCGAGGTTTGTAAACTTAGAGTTGACACAAAATATATGCGAAGGTAGAAGGGTGCCTAAGGTGTCATGGAAATACTTTAACAAATAAAAGATCAAAATATCTCTCAAAATAAAAAACTGATTCAAACTCCAGAAATTCAACTACTAAGGTAATTAGACTCGAACAAGGCTACTAGATTAGAGCAGTATTGATGTATACTACTCTACTCTATAAACAATAAAAAGATGTAATACTATCCTAAGAAAGTGAACTATCTTTTATAATGAAATCTATTACTTAATTATTCTTCTTTTTAATCTGTCAATTAGAAAGGCTAAAACAAATTTAGAACTCTTACTATATGAACACAAGAGATTATATTATTTGAGATAGTATTACAAATACTTAATTTACCTAAGATATCCAATAACTAAACTATACATATGATTGACAAATTTACTATAATTAAACTAAATTGTCTAGTTCCATTCTCCTTCAGGATTCTGAGGATATGCATTCATTGTGAATGGAACTAGAGAAGGAGGTGTATCAAAATGGCTTTCAAAAGAAATAAAAAAATTGAATGGAATTAAGTCTAATTTAACCTCTACAAATATATGTAAACTCAGTGTCCAGTTACAAGTAATAGTAAACATTTTGATTTATTCCATAAGCAAATGACTCTAATTGAAAAAGATGTTATTAACAACCAATCTATAATTAAGAAATGAGATTTTAATGGACCCACTTGAAGTTAAACGTATACTATTCTCGCATGAAACATAATTGAGAAACAAGTAGAAAACTTAATAAAGAAGCAAGTAGAAAATTTAAAAAATATGTTTTATTTCTTAATCTAGTCCTATTCTATGAACATCTTCAATTGTTGGATTTGTATCATACAAGCTAGCATTATGATCTTAGGATCTTTAACTGAGAGAATATCAAGCACAGCAATAAAACATAAGCACAACACAAGAGACAAGAGACACAAAGAATTTTCCTCAGGGAAACCATAAAGGAGAAAACCCCTTAACTTCCTCAAAGATAGAATCAGCACCAAAGGTAAAACCAGAAAACAGTAAGATGATCTCCTGACAGCAGCAGTCTCTCTCTCTCACACTGAGAGAGCTTCTCCTCTCTCACTCATGCGCCCCAATGAGTGAGTGTGTGTGTATGAGTATGATAAATAGATAGGCTCTCACTCTCTATTTATATTCTTCTATTCACTTGGAACCCACTCCAACATGTCATCCTCACTTAACAATTACTTACTAGAGCCGACATGTCTAGGAGTGTCTAATAACCCTAGTGCCCCACCACTTGTGGGGACTTTGCCTCCTCCGACTAATAGGAGGGTAACATAATGGTGGGGACTATTGCCCCGACTTACAAAGACTCACCTAGGGTTGAATTCACTAGGATAGTCTAATAACCCAAGGGCCCCACAACTATGGGGACATTAACCCTTGACCAATAGGAGGGTTACCCACAATGACTTGACATGAATTTAACATTATAGAAACTTCCTGGAATAAACATCATGGTATGACATGAATCAAATACATTACAATACATCCCAAAATAAACATCGGGTTACAATACATAAGAAATACAGATGAATACATTCCGAAGTTACAATTACATCAACACTCCCTCTTAACTAAGAAGGTATTCTCTCGACAGAATTTATCAGCACAAGTATTCTTATCTGCGTCATCTGGGTCATCATCAGGTCTTTGTCATCTTCAGGTATTCTTCATCTTCAAGTCATCTTCATCTATAAGTCATCTTCATTTGGATCATCATCACTGAATCTAGATCATCACTCGATCTAGATCATCATTCACTGGATCTAGATCATCACTCGATCTGGATCAGCATCACTGAATCTGAATCATCACTAGGAATCATCACTCAATCTGGATCATCACTACTTGATCATCTTCACTGGATCTGGATCATCACTCGATCTGTATCATCGCGGGTGCTATTTCATGATTCTTCTCATCATAGGAAGTTCTACAGAGCCATCCCTTTTTCATGCTGATTGTAGGCCTAGCCTCCATGTAGGTCTTCTTCAACACTTATATCTGACCTACTCATCAGAAAGGCTCGTCCGACACTTACATCTGACCTACTCGTCAGAAAGGCATGTCCGACACTTACATTTGACCTACTCATCAGAAAGGCACACCCAACACTCACATCTGATCATATAGGAACCAATCCTATAATCACATCAGAAAGGTCCAGCACTCACATTCACCAACATGATAGGACACAACTACTATCATCTGTGAAAAGGCTTAGCACTTACATTTGAACTACTCGTTAGAAAGGAACAGTACTCACATCCATCCAGGCGGGAACACATCCTACCACAGTGATGGAAGACTCTCACCCAGGCTGGAACACATCCTACCACAATGATGAAAGACTCTCACCTAGGCTGGAACACATCCTACCACAATGATGAAATATTTTCGCACATTCACCCAGGATGGAACACATCCTACCACAATGATGAAAGACTCTCACCCAGGATGAAACACATCCTACCACAATGATGAAATATTTCTACACTTACATTCACCCAAGTCAGAACACATCCTACCACAATGATGAAAGGGCTTGCACTTACATCCACCCAGGAGGGAACACATCCTACCACAATGATGGAAGGGCTTGCACTCATATCTGGTCTTGTAGGAACCAATCCTACAGTCATATCAGAATGGCCCCCAGTCCTCCTCGACTGAGCTACCTAGTAACTAGGCTAGGTGCCTCCATTCTCCTAAAGAATGGCAGTTGCCCTTACATCTGACCTACTCATGAGAATGGCCAACACTCAAATCTGACATGGAAGGAACCTAATCCTTTAGCCATGATAGAATAGTTCATCCCTTACATCTGATTAAGTGGTTACAGATCCCTCTATCACATCAGAATGGCTACTCAGTCCTAGACTGAGTGCTCCTGGTACCTCACCAGGAAGCTCCATTCAAAGAATGGCAATTGCCCTTACATCTATCCTACTTGACAGAATGGCCAGCACTCATATCTGGCATGGAAGGAAGCAATCCTCTCACCATGACAGAATGGGTCAACCCTTATATCTGACCTACTCGTCAGAATGGCTATGGATCTTAGCACTCATATCTGACATGGAAGGAACCAATCCTCTCACCATGACAGAATGGCTCAACCCTTACATCTGACCATGGAAGGAACCAATCCTCTCACCATGTCAGAATGGCTATGGGACTCATCACTTTCCCTTGGAGGAAACCTTTATCTAGAGAACACCAAGCTTCTCCCTGAAGTACTCAAACTTCACCCTAGCCAATGGCTTTGTCAATACATCAACTGTCTGTTCCTCTGTCGCAACATACTAGAGCTTCACTACTCCCCTCTGCACCATATCCCTAATATAGTGGTACTTGATCTCGAAATACTTTGACTTGTCATGGAACACTGGATTCTCTGACAACTTACGCAAATCTGGTTGTCACAATGTATACAAGTAGCATCCAACTAGAGATCAAATAAATCAGACAGTAGCTTCCTTAGCCATACTGCCTCACAACTAGCTGAACAAGCTATGACATACTCTACTTCAGCTGTACTTAGTGCCACATAGGATTGCTTCCTGCTAAACCAAGAGATCATACATGATCCCATATTGAAGCAACACCTTGATGTGCTCTTCCTATCGATGGCACTACCTTCCCAATATGAATCAACATAACCCTCCATGTTAATCTTTTGATTTGCATCGTACTCGAGCCCATAATCAATTGTACCCCTCAGGTACCTTAGAATATGCTTTGTAGCAATCAAGTGAACATGTCTCAGATCTTTCAGGAACTGGCTCAAGGTGTTCATAACAAAGAAAATATCTGGTCTCGTGTTCATCAGGTACATCAAGGACCCAATCATCTAATGATACATCGTAGCATCAACCAACTTTGATGAAGCATCATTCAAGAGCTTCAGGTTCGATGCCACAGGTATGGCCATAGCCTTGCATTCCATCATCCTGAACTTATTCGGGATCTCTACTACATACTTCCCTTGTCCACACCTCCATTCCTAGAAAATAGTGCATCGACACATAACAGGAGCGTCACTCGTCTTCCACCTTCAACCTTGAAGCAAAGGTTGGAATCCACTTTACTCTTAGTAAATCCTAGATTCAACAGTAATCTGTCCATCCTGTCGTACCATGTCGAAATGTAGGATCTTCTGCAGTCACTCCCTCTGAAGCATCATACTCCCTCTATCTTCCATACTCTATGCACTGAAACATTCTGTACCAGAGTGACAAGTAGCTTTCTATGCTACTAATCTTCTATGTATCCATCTAGGATCACTGGATACCAAGATCCTCTATCTTGAACTTTTTCAAAAGTTCATCTCGCACCCATCTGTGAGCTTGTCATCCTTTATCAACCTTGTAGCAAAGGTTCAAATCTTCATCAAGCTCCCCATGTATGTGTTATCCCATGGGTGTCTTCTGAGCTCGTACAAGGTCTTCTTTCATTTGCACACATGATTCTTCCTGTCATCTGTCTCAACTCCCACTAGCTGCAAATGTCTCTTTGAATCTTGCCTTGTATCCACGATGTTTCCATCTACTGCATGATGGAACTACGAAATTCCCTTCATGTATCGATACTGCATCCTAGACATCATTCTTCTTGAACTAGTCTTCCCTTTCTTCTTGGTGGCTGGAAGGTTCTGCATCAATGATGTCACTGCAGCCGTCATATTATTCTTTGTCTTTGAACTGTCGTCACTTGTTCTTCAGAACAAGTCTTCATTCTTCTTTGCTTATAGGTTATTATGTATGCGATCTTTCCTACAAGTCAAATGCATTTGTATGGTTAGAAACATTTCATAAGGAATATTCATACTGGCAAATTCTTATGCATAAATACGTGATCATGCAGCTAATTTATCCAATACAACATTCATCCATATATCACGGAAAATTTTCTAGATGCCTTCCATCTCTACCAAGACAACATTGAGATTGTGCACTAATCCAATATGTCAGTGAAGAGGTTTCATTCTAGATAAGTAGAAATGGAGAGTTGTATAGCACCATGAGCTACTTACCCATCACATGCATATTAGTAGTATATTGTCATTAATGCAAACATTCTATCATGCATAATACATTAACTAAATATAAGCAAATGCATAACAAAACAATGAAATGACAATTGAATACTTATCTTTATTTGTTTCGTGGGTAGACTCCTTCTTGATCCTTCAGCTTCATCGTCTTCTTCATTCATAATAGCATCGTTTCTTATCCAAATGCTAAGTTGGATAAGAGGTTCTTCAAGATTTGAGTTCTTCATATTCCTCATCGCTTGAGGTATCTTGTTTGGAAGGTGAGAGCTTGAACTTCAGTTGCTTCCATCTTCTCTTCTCTTCTTATGAGTCGAGATTCCTCTTCTTTCCAGATTCCACTAAAAGTAATCACTTCCTTCTGGCCATCACCACTTCTGCATTCTTCACTTATTCTTTTACCACTTCAAGTTTTTCTCTTATTTGAGAGACCCTTATGACTGCGCTTCTAGCCTCATCTGCCTCTGGAAATGGAACCTCTCTACTCATGTAGGTGTCCCATTCATTTTCTTCAGAGAGATCATATACTTCCATGCTTGGAAGTTGTCAACTTCACCAACCTTATCATCAATCTGATGTGATAGATCACTTTGAAATGAGAACCTCAAATGAAAATAGTAGAATAATAGATCTTACCGATTTGAGGTGTCCGTCCTGGTTCTGGAACTGGCTAATCTAGGGTTTGTCACAAAAACCCTAATTTTCAAAACTTGGAATTTTTCATATATGATTGTATAGACAGATATATCCCTTCAAATGGGCTGTCCAATGTACTCCTTTTCTAAAAATAGTGGAGGGAAGCTCCTGGAACAGGAAGCCCTAGTTTTCCAATTTCTTCTGCAGAGATTCCTGTTACTGTTTCTGTGATATCTCTAAAATTAATGCTCCTCTATGTTTGAAATTTCTCACTGAGGTAACCTCACATGACCCTGATCCAAAACCATAGGTATCACTAGAATATTTTTCACCAATTAGGATTTATGATCCTTTTCCCAAGGTGACCTGTTACAGGACTGTTCATAGCAGCGAAGTTGTACAGACGTCCACGTGTCACTAGTTCATCTTCTAAGTCTAAAATTAGGACCATAGAAACTAAAGTATGTTCCCTTTCTAGAACATCTTCAATAATTCCATTTGTACCTCTGTAGCCCAAGCTATTGCAATTCTCCCCGGGTGTCCTATTTAGGGATGAATTCTGGAAGAGGTTGGAACCCTAACTTGGAGAGATCATATCTCCCATAATATAGTGAATATGAGGTGGATGTTTGGAGACATTTTTCATCAGGATTTTATCGTGAGACCCTAAAATTTTCATCTCTTGAACCTTCTCCAATATCGGGATATAGAGAATGTACCAAAACGTAGCAGTTTTAGTATTTAGGGTTTTTTCTAGCTCGGGGTCAAACTAGGGTTTGGCTTTCCCGAAGTTTCACCCAACCAAATTTCTTGATCCAGGTCTCTAAACTTCTATTTTTATGAGGAGAACAATTCCTATGCCAGGCTCACTCAAAAATTCCTCTTCTGTAGAAATCCCTAATTTCTGCATCAAAAACTGAAAATGCTCAGAATCGAATTCTGCTTCGATAGAAAGATGCGCCCTTCAATGGAGAATCAGCCTAGCATACTTTTGCTGGTGGATTGTGGAGATAGACAAAAAAATTAAGAATCCCTAGATTCTGCAGCTGCACAATGTCTTCTTCTCAGGTTAGCTCTAATACCATGTTGGATTTGTATCATACAAGCTAGCATTATGATCTTAGGATCTTTAACTGAGAGAATAACAAGCATAGCAATAAAACATAAGCACAACACAAGAGACAAGAGACACAAAGAATTTTCCTTAGGGAAACCATAAATGAGAAAACCCTGTAACTTCCTCAGAGATAGAATCATCACCAAAGGTAAAACCGAAAAACAGTAAGATGATCTCCCGACAGCAGTAGTCTCTCTCTCTCTCACTGAGAGAGCTTCTCCTCTCTCACTCATGTGCCCCAATGAGTGAGCGTGTGTGTATGAGTATGATAAATAGATAGGCTCTCACTCTCTATTTATATTCTTCCATTCACTTGGAACCCACTCCAACATGTCAGCCTCACTTAACAATTACTTACTAGATCCGACATCTCTAGGAGTGTCTAATAACCCTAGTGCCCCACCACTTGTAGGGACTTTGCCTCCTCCAACCAATAGGAGGGTAACACAATGGTGGGTACTATTTCCTCGACTTACATTGACTCACCTAGGGTTTACTTCACTAGGATAGTCTAATAACCCAAGGGCCCCACAACTATGGGGACTTTAACCCTTGACCAATACGAGGGTCACCCACAATGACTTGACATGAATTTCTCATTATAGAAAGTTCCCAGAATAAACATCAGGGTATGACATGACTCAAATACATTACAATACATCCCAGAATAAACATCGGGTTACAATACATAAGAAATACGGATGAATACATTTCGAAGTTACAATTACATCAACATCAGTAACTATAGAGTAAGGAAGATAAACCTTATGCTATAAATGATGATCTTATTATAAAGAACTAATGTGATTTTTAGACAATAGAGTTAACAATTTTAATTCTAAATGCAATCTAAATAAGAATGAAGTACACTAAACTAAGGATGTAATTAACAAACTCTAAAATAGTAATGAATGAAGGAGTCAGAGACAAAAAGGAAACACAACGGAATAACTTGTGCTAACCTACAGTTAAAAAGAAAAATTACTTCCTATTGTTTGATGAGACAAACTAAGAAAGAACTGAAGTAAATCTACAGCTAAACAAGAATTGAAATAATCGAATCTAACTACAAACTAATCTTAAGACATTAAACTAATCAAATTCTATCTGATTGCAAATATGGAACTAGGAAACAAGCTGAAAAGAAAACTAGAAATGACTATTGCATGACCGGTCACCTGCAATACTGGAAATGGAAACTATGTTAACAACGCAGTATAAATCATATTACTCACAGCAAACACATGTTACAATAAATAAGGAAATAAACAACATCAATTTATAAGAGAATCAAACCACATATGGAAACTAGAAATGTAAATTACTTAGCTGCGAAAAGGGAAATAATGAAAATACATAGAAATGGAAGACCGCTAGTTGTTGAGGGGCCCTCTCAGCAATCAGGTTTTCACTTCAATTAATCAACCACTCACAAAAATAGAGACATTTATGCACAGCTAAAAATAGAGATTATATTAAATTCGAAACAAATTTTACAGAGCTTGTTTTCTAATGATGACTAATCAACCAACTAACTAGCTATTCCAACTCTCGCTTGGAGATGACTTTATATAGTTTTTACATGGATGAGCAGGTCGACCCTTTCAGTGGTCAACCACTCCAAAAATAGTCAACATTAACTGCTAATTAAACAACCATGTGACGATTGGCGACAACATACAACCACCTTCAGGATCCTTTGCATGTCGGTTCTCCTCGAGCGGGCTACAAGCGTATGGATATTTATTGACGTGGGCATGAAGCGTGGTGTCAAGTGGAGAGGGAAGGATCCTGATCCTTCTAAAGAAAATACCATCATAGCAGCATGATGCGTGGACAACAGAACAATGAAAAAACGTGCTGTGCTTTAAATGTTTGAGAATATTCCAACTAACAGCGCGTGGATTGATCAGAGGGCTGTATGGAAAGCTGGATGTGATCTCTATGTGTTTAGCATGGGTGCATGTCCACAGGGAGGCTCGCTTGGAAACCATAATATGCAAAGCAAGTCTAAGACAAAAATACTTGCATAAAACTCAAATACGTTCGTACCTAGGGTTGAATGATAAGCTGAATGACAAAAAGTATACCAAAAAGTAACGTGATGCCAAAAGAGTAAATTAATGACCAAGAATAGTGACAAAATCGAGATCAATAGTACGCTACCACTATGAATGAGAATATCCACATGTGTCTTCGAATACATTGGATGACCTACCCAAAAAATGTTAGAAAATTGAAGAAGCAAGAGGTGGTGCATTTAACTAGCAATTCCTCAAATAAAACTTTACTGAAGAATTTTCATTTTCCACTACACAAGATCATCTTAAGGAAGCTACAAATTAAATGCATAATTTTATTAAAACATCAAATCAAGTAAAGAGTGTCATTGAAACAAAATCCTACCATCATCTAACTTCGACTTGCAACAACGTAACAATCGACCAAAAGAAGCAATGTTGACTTTCGAACCAACTAGACTTAGAATAAAAAATGATCCAATTAAGATATTTAGATGGAAAATAGATCATCCATATATTGCACACCCAATTAAGTCTGTTATGAAACTATATACCAAACCTAAGGAAGAAATTATATATCTAGGAAAAAAGGATTTCCCTCCATCTTTACAAAATTTAAAGAAGGATAACAACATATTGATGAGTCACAATCCCCAAAATGGATGAATGCAAAAATTAAAACCAAATAAGTAGACATATCCACAAATGATAGAATCAATTTAGCTAAAATAAGAGACTATTGGCTAGAAGAACAAACAACAATAATAGTAAACATTCTTATATAATACCAAGCTTTTTTCACTAGAGACTACAAAGATCTAAAAGGACCCATGCAGGAGATGGGGGAATTTAAAATAGACCTTGTTCCTACACAAAACTAGTTAAAAAGAGACCCTTTAAAATAGCTTACAAATATAAATACATTGTTAAGAAATAAATTAAAAACATGTTAGCTACAAGAATTATATACCTATTTAACCAATCAAAATGGGCTAGCCTAATTGTCATTGAACCCAAAAATTGTGATCCTAAAAATATCTGTATTTGTGCCAACTTTAGAGGACTGGATAAAGTAAATCTCATAGATCATTTCCCTACACCTTTTGCTGATGAAATTATCAATGACGTAGCAGGTCATGAATGATACTCACTCATAGATGTATTCTAAGGATATAACCAAGTTCCAAAAGCCAAGGAAGACAAAGCCAAAACAACCTTTGTTTGTGAATTTGGATCATTTTCTTACAAAATAATGGTTGCTTACTTTGATAGCTAGACTATATATAGTTTACTCAAAGAACATGATAAATAGATACATTTAATACCAGAAATATGTAGACAAATTCTATTATCCTTAAAGGTAAATAAATTTTCTTTGCTACACGTATTGGGTTCCTCTTAGGCCATGTAGTTTTCAAGGAATCAAAGTCAAACTGACCAAAATACAAGTCATTATAGACTTAAAACCTCTCGTAAATCAAAACAAATTAGGATATTTTTAAGACACACGGTATATAAAAGTATCCATCACTTCTCATACATTACATTACCCTTGGATGAGCCACTTAAAGTGAATATTGAATTAAAATGGAATCAAGAATGTAAATAATCCTTCGAGCTACTAAAAATAAAGTTAGTCGAAGCACCTATATTATTCTCACCAAATTGGTCCAATAAATCCCATGTATACATTGACACATAGTCCATAATGGTTGATGCAGTACCGACATAGCCATTTGATGATAGGATGGACTACCCAAATGCCTATGTCAGTCAAAAATTGAATAAAGTGGAATGTCACTACTCAACCAAGAAGTGTGAAGGACTTGGTATGATATTTGTTTTCTATAAATATCCTCACTATTTATTAGCTAACCCTTTTGTTTTCTTCATAGGCCATTAAGATTTGAAATACTTAGTCAACAAACCCTTGTATCATAGAAGAATATTTCTATAGTTTCTATTATTCAAAGAGTTTGTGTTTGAAATCAAAGTCCGAGTGTGAAAGATTAATGTTGGATTATATCACTTGTCTTGGATAGAAATGGTAAGACCTTGTCAATACATATGAAGGCTTACATGCTAGGAATCTCTTCATGATCAAACTCGTACCTGTATAATTAGTTGAATATAGATCAATTTTCGCAAGACGAACAAGCAACCGAAATAATATCGGAGAATTAAAAAAAAATTAACCATGAAATCTACCATATACACATTAATCAATGGATTCATGTACAAGATAGGTCAATAGGACATACTATGTTGATCTATGCTCAACCATGAAAGGAAATTGATTATTGATGAAGCACACTTAGGACTAGTTGGAGGACATTTCCAAGATAACATAACTATTAAAAATATCCTTCAATCTAGACTACGGTTGCCAATTCTTAACAAATATTGTAAATTTTTTATAAGTAAGTTAAAAAAAATGGGACAACCGCTAAGACAAAACGAGATGACATTAATATCAATTAATCCAAGCCTTACATTTGAAATATGGACCATTGACTTCGTCAAACCGTTCCTCGTACCTGGTCAACAAACAAGAGCATGGAATATTATCTCTACAATCAAGTGTGTAAAGAATTGGGTAGAAGTTGAACTAGTTGAAGCTTGTACTAGTAAAGTAGTAGAAAATTTCATTTACGAAAACATAATTAAAAGGTTTGGATTCCCCCTTACATTAATTAGTGACAGAGGAATTCACTTCATTAACAATACTATAGTAGTTCTACTAAAATAATTCTTGATTTAACATCACAAGACACTAACCATTCAATAAGACACTAACCAAAAGACTAACAAAAATTTGCAACATTAACAAAGACGCCTAGAATAACAAAATATTATCCATGTTATGGTATTATAAGACAACATACAAAAGATCAACATGATATATGTCATTTAAATTAGCTCATGGATAATAAGAAATTGTTCCTTTTCACTTTGAACAACAACCTCAGTAATTACACAAGTATTATATTTAGATTTCATACAAGCTACCCAAGATAGGCTATTTGATTTACATAATTTGGAAGAATAGAGGCTAGTCACCATACACCATCAAGAAGTTAAAAAGAAACAAAAAAAAGAATGGCACTACAAAAACATCAAAACAAAATACATTTGAGTTGGAGGCCTTGTCCTACCATATGATAGAAAAAATAAAGGAAAACCAAGGAAACTAAAAACCATGTGGCTAGGACCATACATAGTCAAAGAAGTAAACTACAATGGAACAATTAGATTAAAAATGATACAAGGTTGATTCTTCACAAGAATTTTAATGACACTTGACTAAAGTGGTATCACACGTAAAGAAGCACTCTTGTCGACTAGTGATTGTATCACCACTAGTTGACCCTTGTGCTTCCAGGTTTGATTTTGTTAATCAAGAATTTAACTCAATAGTTAATAGGTGGATATTTAACTAAATTCTAAGTACAATTAATAGATCAAATATATAAATCATCTAAGACATGTTTGTTGGAACAAGAAAATGCCTCACAATGATGACAATTGATTGGGCACAGGAATCCACTTTGTTGAGAACAAGTGCATAGAGATGTAGATGCAATTGAATAATTCCTAAGTTGGGTTGTAATAAGAACAATTTTTTTATCCAACAACCAACCACACTGACTAAAAAATTGATGAAAACTGAAGGTAGATTAATCCTTCCTGACACTAACCAAATTTACTGGTCATGGATCGTTAAGATCGCAACCCTAAATTCCATCACAAGTTTTCTACCAATCATGCAAATTAGTTGTCAAGAAAAAACAATGAAATTATTTTAGGGCCTTGCGCCTATAAATTTACATCATTTTAATTGTGTTGGAAAATATTTTTCAAATAATTAGAATGAGCATAGACATCAACTACTTTAATTAACCCAAAACTAGAAATCAGGAACCCAAAAGATCACTTTACAAAAATAGAACCTAAGAGGAGTGGACCACTAGCTAAGATCAAATCTATTGAAGAAAGAACCCAAGAACAACAGGAATAAATATCCATGCCGTCATTTTAGGAACAGTTGAACAAGATAAAAAAAGACAAAGTTGATGAATCAAACAATGTTTTTCCATTCATGGCAAGTGGACATCAAAATCCAATCTATTAGCCATAGAAAAAATTAGACAATATCTCGATGCACCACAAGTAGAAAATATAGGAACCTTGAAAGAGCTCATAGCCGAATTCATTGTAAGCAAGTATCATGATGACCAAATCTAGCTCGACAAACCAATTGAAATCATAGAGTCACTAATTAGACACATTAGAGGTTTACCCACCAAAGGAGAAGAAATCGCCTTCATGAATAATCCCCTATATCTAGTCCATGAATTCTCTAGAACCATAGGGGAAAGAACTCTAAAGGGTTGATCATCAACTAAGTTATACACCTATTTATCAAATGGATGTTTGTTATAGCATCCATGTGTCTAACAAGCTTGGATAAACCATCCGAAAAAAACTAGAAATGATTGAGAAAGACAAACAAGTAGTGAATACAGGGAAAATGTTCAAGTAGGCCGACCATGTCGTTATCATTGTGAAGAGTAATTGTGAAAAGTGCCAGGAAATTGGACAAGCAATCTGATTTCCATCTCCGCTCATCTAGATTGCAATGGAAAATATCCATATGGATGGGGAGTTATAATTCACCAATACACAACCACCATCGATGAATAATTACAAAAAAATTTCACCAGAAGGTGTACTAATCAATTTGATAATGAGTTCCACAAGTTGTTCTATGCAGTATACCACCAACCACGCATATCTAGCATGGACTACATCACACCAAAGTGTGGTATATTCAAGGATAAGGTAGAGATCCTGAGGCGTTGTATTATTACCCATCCACCAATGAGATATTTTTTGAACTTTCTCGGCACTCTAATACAATTGTTCTAGTCCCAACCTTGGTTTGGAGTAGTCATACTTAACTACTACTTCCTCTCACAGATGGAGAAATTTCAGATTGGTATGAGGCCTCCTTGTACATCACCACATTTTCCCCATAAAACACAACTATAGTTATTTTACTGAAGATGAATTGGATTCTATTATTCAGGAATGGGTAGAACCAAAATTAGATGAACCCTAGTTGAAAGAAAAAGTTAACCAATTTGTCGAGTAGGTGTTGAATTACTAGAAAAACCCCAAGGGTAAACCAACATGAAAACATTCAATAAAGAGGAAAATTCTTATGTCCTCATTGGTAGGATAATTCATTACTAACATCCATGAAAAGGCCAAGAAAATTATAGTGGAAGCAACATTAAAAAAAGTCATGATCAAGCAACAAATTGAGAAGAAAATGGTGCAATAGCAGGGGATTCCTCCACCCAAAAAGATAAATTCGACTCAATTATCTACCCCCTCCCCTCTATTCCTACAAAACCAAGAACTCAAGTCAACCAATCATAGATTAAGAAATAGACTTGACCAAAGAAACACCAACCCATTTTGAGGAAGATACTCCTCCCATTAACAACAATGTCCTCTGTTGACCTACAAATTGCTCAAATACTCAGGAGCTTACCATCAGTATTCTTGGAGTCGTTGTCAACCATTTTTCCTCAACTACAACAACTAATTATAAAATCCCCTATTATTATATCAAATATTCCATCACAATTAACACCTCCATAGTTCCCAAAACCCTTTACAACTATAACATCCATGTCATCGATGACCATTATGTCATATATCCATCAACCTATCCTAACATTAGCACCTACAGTGCCTACCATATCGATGGTCACACTATCAAGTTGTTTTATCCCCCCCATTACTGGACCTCCAATCTTCCCTTCGACTATCTAAACAATTATTCCTTTCATATCTCATTGACTATCCCTATGGCCCTCATGTTGACTATCCCATCAACTATCATTTCAACCACTCCTTCAACCATTCCATTGAATCTTCTAGTCACCATTCCCATGGTCTCTTCAACAACAAATTTGATCACTCTTCCATCTTTTGGACCATTGACCACCACATCGACCATTTCTGTACCTCCATCCACCTTAGTGGAACCAAAATCACCTTCGATCAATGGAGCTAGCCAATCAGAAAAAACAAAGAACATAGGAAAAAAAAAAATAATAAACTAGTTCCTACACTTACATTACAAATCTAGCAGTTAGCAAGAACTATAGTGACTACAACTATGTTTACCCTATCCAAGGATTTTGATGAAGAGCTTGAATATATATTTAAAGTAATTAATAAATAACACAAAAATGATGGACTAATACCACCAAGAAACTCAAAAATATGAAGATTACAAAGGAAGAAGCTTGGAAGCATTGCAAATCTAAAGTAGAAAAAGTGATTACCCCTTTGGTAGGCCCACCACCAGATAGACATGTCGATTGACTTCATAGCCTTGTTGATACACTACTCATCCAACTTCAGGATATCATTAATAAGCACCAACGACAGGATTACAAGTCTGACCTCTGTTATAGCTGATTTCACCACTCCAGGTGAATCACACTTTGTATGGCCTTCCCCTATCCCGCTGCAGACTCCTTACACCCCATGGACCATTTTTTGTCCTTTGATGTTTCCTTGACCATCCCTAAAAACATGAGGAAAATGATACATGTGACTTTTAAACCTATAAGCACGTATATATGCGGGTTTGACCACTAAAACCGCGTACATCGGGATGTGTACAAAATCCAAATCCTTTTGGAGTTTTCCTTGACATGGATCCGACTCACTTGACTCCTGGCCTTCCATATGCCTTGAGATCGCTCGGATTCGACCTTTCATTACCTCTTTGGAAAGCTATATAAGGAACCCCTTGGTACATTGAAGGCATAAGAGAGAATTGAGAGCAAAGAAACTATAGTCCATTGTTGCCGGAACTTATGCTTGAGTCTACATCCCTTTGTCCCTTGGAGCACTGTTGTGTTCTTCCCAAGCTTGACTTTTGCTTGTGATATTGCTATCTAGAGATGGAGGATTGAAGTGGTGGAGGCCCAGTGGGGGATTCAGTTTCTCTGGTTCGTAGACATGCCGATAGAGGTTGTATCTTGTAATATCTGATTTATATTAATAGAAATATCTTTTCCTATCCAATAATGTGTGTTTGAATGAATATTTTATCCATTGGATTATGTCAAATGCTTATACATTATTGATTATATATGCTAGAATAGATCTAACACCATGATACATAGAATGCTTCTATTGTTTACTTGTTGTTGAGGAAGTAATCTATCAATTCAAGCTGAAGTTGGAAAGCTCAACAGGGATCTACTTCAACCGTCCGAAATAAGGTACAAGGTTTGATCCTTTAGTGCTATACTTTTAATTTCTAATGCATATTGGAAAGGATTGATTTCTAGAGTCAAGCTGTCTGTTGTGGTACCCCAAGCCATAGGAATTTCTCTCTGTAACAGAATTGGCGACTCCGCTGGGCAGTTCCTAGTAGTTGTCCTTTGGGGGTTGTTTTATCAACATTCAATGAATTTGAATTGCTCTTTCTCTCTTGTTTCTATGTTAGGTCTGGGGGCATGTTTTCCTGGTAGTGTTTTATTGGTGTGAATTTTTTCTCAGCCTGTCTGTTTGCCTTGATTTTATGCACCTTTCTTCCTATACGCGAGTTTTTAACTCACAGTCGCATATACACGTGGGTTTCTCTTCGATTTCTGCGTATACACGCGGGTTTACTATGAACAGTCACGTATACCCTTACTTTTTCCTTTTGGGGGAATTTAAATGGTTGTTGGGTGAATTTTGATGTTTGCTGAGTCTCCTTTGGCACTGCCTGAGTATGTTTATACCTCTATTTCTAACCAAAAACGTTTTTTTTTAGGCTAAATATTTTTTTTTTCTTTTTAAGAAGGTCCTTGTCATGGCATTTTCGATTTTTTGTTTGAGATTAGTGTATTAGAGTTCTTTTACCTTAGTGCTTTGCTCGAGTGCTGTTTATGTGTGCTTGCAGAGTCTAGGGGTTATAGAATCATTCTTTTTCTTTTTGCATCTCATTTTATTTCAAAAAATCCAAAAAATTTGCTTATCATCATGCATTGCATTTTGCATTTTGCATTGTACTTGCACTAGATTTGCTTTGGAGTATTAGTTAGGAATTCATATAGGAAAGCTTGCATTCATCATTTGAAGAAAAATTGTGCATTTCACGTAGTGACATACCCAGTTTTCATAGACACAATGCATTTGCATTGAGTGTTAGGTGTGCATTTTACTTCATGTTGTGTCATAACACCAGTAGTTGTACGACCATATCCCTCTTTTGAGTAATAAAGCCAATTAAAATCAACGCTAAATTAAAATGAACTACACTCTTTTCTTTTATAGGGTGCACCAACAAGCTTACACTACTACATTTCGACCCAAAATCCGACGGCCGTCATGTCGGATTTTCGACACTTTCCTGTCGCATGTACGACACTTTGATTTTTTTTTAAGCGTCGGAAACGTGGCGTCGGTTATCCGACACTTAAATAACCGTCGCTTAAGAGACACCTACATAACCGTCGGTTAAATGTAAAGTGTCGTTTAAGCGACAGAATATTTTCGACGGTAGAAATTTTTTTTTGAAAAATAGCCTCCATAACCGTCGCTTAAGCGACGAATATCAACGTAAGGCGTCGGATATGCAACACCTTCAGCTGTCGGATAAGCGACGACGATCAAAAAGGCGTCGGAAAAGAGACGGTTACAAGTGTCGGATTTGCGACGGATATCTCAAAAGCCGTCGGAAAAGCGACAGTTTGAAAGCGTCGCTTAAGCGACGTCTACTGAAATTTTTTTTTTTTAAATATTGTGGGAATGAGGCCGGTTCCAATGGCTGCTATGGAAATACCGTGTCCGAATAATGACTGAGCTTCCAGCGGTCTGAAGGAATTCTCGTTGATCATCCTTCAAACAACTGCATGACTGCAATCAGTACCAGCTCCTCAATACAGGCATCCAACTGCATTGACGCCTTGCAAATACCGCATTCCATTGCTCATGATCAATATAACTCGGATGCTGCAAGCTTGCAGATTTACTATGAAACAGCAGCCTCTCCAGTACTTCTGTATGACAGCCACATGGATAATCATACAAGACTAGGAAACCCATCTGCAGCATCAGCCCAAAATGATAATCCACTTGTTTTTTCTGCATCTACCTCGCCGGAGGGGGAAAACTATGAATCAGCCTGGATGAAGAACTTCAGTGCCGCAGATAACAACTTGGGAACCTACGGATTCTCCACAGAATTGAATGATTTATTTTTATACAACACCGATTCACTAATACAACACAGAGAAGCCGGCGATTCTCCTCGTGGATCAATCAGTATAGATTATTAGAAGATAAATTGTATACCAGTACAATATTAAAGAGAAACCTGCAGTTATGTTTGTGGGTCAATCGACATATATCTAAAGATAAACTGCAGTATTGTACAGTCATGATCATGAAGTTCCAAAAATCATTTTGAAAATTATCTGTCTTGAAAAATAAAGGAGTGATTTCTCTCCACTTTAATTAGTCTCGTATCATCTGTATCTCCACCTTTGGCATATTTTATGAACAAGAAAAAACGAAGGGACCATATTCATGTGATAGAATTGCATGACCGTTGATAAAGATCGAGAAACAAGAACTCTCTTACATTTCTCTTACATTTCAGATCCACTT